>CAJDSM010015002.1:0-10880 GCA_903981925.1 Ostrea lurida
CTTATGGTGACCAAAATTATCATAATGTAAAGAATTAAAGCTAAATCAACCCCTCAAAATAAATTTAAAAGCCCAAGAGTTTCCGGGGCCTCCACTTTGGTTTTATTTTAGACCTCTAGCCAGCGACTTGTAGCAGGCCCACTTTTTACAAAGAACCAGGCCCCCTTTCGACAAATCCTGGATCCTATGATTTTTTTTTTATTTATTGACATGTTATTCCCGTCGCATATACGCGTGAAGTTTTAACTCCGGCCAAGTATAATGACCGAAGAATAATTAAAACTTCATATGAAAATAAAAAGTTGTTACACATTTAAAGTCATTATGAATACTAACAATTCCTATGCGTCTTGTTTATCCTAGATTTAATATAAATTCTTGCATGACAAAAATAGTACAGAAATATTTTAACCGAAAGAAAGATGTACTTATTTTACGTAGATCAGAAAATTCCTTAAGGGGAAAGTAGATCCATAAAATACAACGGAATCGCTTTTCCTCATAACATATGCACGTGGAAACCAAATTAAGAAACTGCCACTTTCCAACTTTTTTCTACAACGTAACACTTCCAGTATATATCATTTCCCTACAAACTATAAGTATTTTCACGCCCAAAAACCACAAGCGCTTGGGTCTATTTAAAACTTTGAGTATAATTCCTTGATTTAGATTGGCTGATTTGGATATTGAATCACGAATCTGGATTTTGAATCTTGAAATTTCGAATTTTGGATTTTGAATTTAGAATATCGAATGAGGCCTTCTGGGCTTCCGTACATTTAGGCGACGAAATTGCGAAATATTGAACATTCAATCAAATTCAGATTCGTTTATAACCCCTGCACATCAAGCTTTTTTTGTTAGTGTCCGCCTCGCTTTAAAAGTCCTTATACGGCATGACATGCTCTTGCGTACGAATCAAACACTAAGAGTGATAGAGTACATGTACAAGAAAAGAAAGTTGAACCGATAGCAGTCAAAGCCATCATAGCTTAATCATTAATGTTGTTTGTCAGTCTGCCGATTGAGTGTGTTTAAGAAAACTAAAGTATAATTATGAAGTCCACAAAGTTCCTGTGACTCAAAATTAGATTCGTTTATCGAAAATTCGTTGAACTTAAAAATGCATTATATGAGATCCCTGCATGAGCATATGATCAGATGACTGCTTAAGGCCTGTGGGCCTCTTATTTTGTAGAATAATTGTTATAATGGTACACAACTGTATTCTATAATACTTGGATAATTCACAATGCAGTGTGAGTTTATGGAAATACTACAAATTTAGATATGAAATTTACATGATTTGATGGGGGAGGGGTCATACCAGAAGACACATGCTTATGGTAATAAATGTCACAGAAGTATATCTACATGGCATAAATTTTCAACTTTTAAGGTTTTTTCTGATTGTGTGTAAAATTGCCTTGATTTAGTGAGTGAGTGACCTTGCATTAGAACGATTTTCATACTTTGCAATGCTTGTTCATGATGTATAGGTTTGCTTATCGATTCCAAAATGTGGTGATTGTTCGGTCCCCTGAATGCTCTAGTTTATTTTGCCCTATTTATAGAGACCCCAGTCACCGACAAAAAATACGGACATTTGACTCCGATTAAACTTTTAAAATCAGCGTTTTCTGCAATGTTTTTAAATCGCAAAATTTATTTTTCTTCGAAGCTTCTGATAACAATGTATCTACTGCAATGCACTTAATGACTTCACTTTGGTCTTAGTTAGAAAAAAATTGATGTGGGTGAAAAGTAGAAGATATATACGTTAAAAACAATTGTTTGAAAATTAAAAAAAATCAAATGCACTCTACTTCGTCAAAAAATGCAGTTATAAATACAAATCAATTTGGAAAAAAAAAACAGAACAGCTGAATCGAACCTGCTATCTACAGTTCAGTAGGCAACGTGCTAACCCAGTGAGCTCGTAAACTAGGCATTTAAATTTGAAAATGTATTAACATATAACTCTGACATTTCCAAATGGAAGTTGGCCATCATCACGTTGTAGAGACGGTATGTTAATAGCTGCCCCCAAAGATCCACGACCCTCAGACAGCGACACTATGATGATGAAAGTATTAAATTAATAAGTATCTGGGAAAACTTTCAATTTATTATGTAATCTTTGACATGTCTATTGATCCTTTCTTTTCCTTTAATCCACTAAAAGCAGAAGCGACATATGACTTCAAATTTCTTCTAACGCAAGGACACGAAAGAGTTATAAATATTAATAAGTATTCATATATGTTAAAGACGAATGGTGTTTTATCCACTTTAACATTACAGCTCTCACACGCAGCCCTAAATCGGTCCATGGTGCGTTATACATTTCTTTACAGGTTGTTTGATAGAGATAGGTTGTACGCTTCCACCCACGTAGATTTCACATTTCCATCGATGATGGAATGACTCAGTACTTACGTAGCGTGGTATATAAAACTCTGTTAAACACAAATATCGTCTAAATGGTAGGTACTTTTTAGTTTTATCACTCCAATTTTCGAATCCCCCTCCTAAAAAATATGATGATAATCAAAACTTGATATGATGACAGCTTCGAAATAAGATATTCAATTCAATACCCCCACCCCCAACTAAATGGTATTTTCAGCTACTTTTGTTTTGTGCAGAGAGTTTTTTCGATGAAAATTTGACGGAAAACAAATCCCTTAGATTTATTCAATTTTCATCTCGTATTTGTCAAATCTTTATTAGGTGCCAATAATTTTGTTCTTTGTGGTCAATGTGTCATTGTTTAGCAAAAAGACGCACAATGAATCATGCTAAGTCGGAGGCTTGGGGAAAAGAAAAAATTACCGATGCAAAATATTCGGGAGGGGTGGTAGGTGGTTCTGAACCTTTTGGTAGGGCTTAGGTGACTTTATGATCCAAAATCAAATCCTGAACCCTGCTCGGTAGACTTTGTATTTTGTAGGTAGAAGTACAATGTACTCACCGACCCTGCTCTGTAGATTTCATATTTTGTGAGTAGCGAAATCATTATTCATTATATTGACCAAACAATTTCAATCATTGTTCTACTATAAGATTGAATAGTTTGATAATTGTGTAAATTTCTAAATATATTTCATAGACACGATTCTGCTCGATTAAATTCACAGTTTTTGTTATAAATCAGTGAATCATAAACATTTTTACGCGCGAAATTATGTCTTCAAACACTTTTGTTTGTCTATATCCTCCTTTTTTTTGGTGGGTTTATTTTTTTGAGTGAGAACAATTATGGCTATAAAGACAATTGACATTAGCCAGATCACTGTTTATGAACACCCAATTTTTGTTGATTCGATACGCAAAGCCATGCTATGCGTATGCGGATATTTTAGAGCAAGGCCAACTGCTAACAAATGTTGATGTTGCAGTTAAAGTTTGTTAACGTCACAATTTCGCAAATTCCACGGTCGCTATATTGACATTGTTTGCGATTACAAATTATCACTAAGCCATATGTTGACTGAATATTTCATACCCTTTGTTAGACTGTCATTCGACGACGCGGTAATCCCGTTTACTTTTGTTCGACTAAGGGCTCACGGCGGGTGTGACCGCGTCGCAGAGGATGCTTACTCTGCATACACCTGATCCTGCCTTTCGCTTTTGTCGGGCCGGTCGGTGTTGCCCTACACTCGACTTTAATATATGTTGTTTGGGATTTATGATAAGTTTTACACGATATTATAATCTTCGCCAATTTATATTGTTTAGAATCCAAAGTTAAGACGTCTAAAATACATTTTCACAAGTTTTTCGTCAATTACTTTTTTAATTTAGGCTTGTTGTTATGCCATTACACGTATCATCATTTTATCAAATTATCAATCAAAGGATTTTATTTTTACAATATCATGCTCATGCCTCTTTATAAAGACATAATCGAAAGTGATTAAAGCAGCGAATTACCATTGGACCACCTACAATGATGTACCGTCGTATCAGTTTATGAATTTTCAATTCATGTTGGTTCAATATTGAAAAATTCATATATTGTATTCATTTTGAAAGTGTGTGGAGGAATATTTCATCGAGATCCTGAAACTTCATCCAGTCAGACTCAAACATGCGTATACAGGAATAAACTGAATTGTTCATATATTCCTCCTCTATTGCGAATCCATCGCTCTGATCATCTGTGATATGGTTTACACCTTGAATTAATGAATAGTTTGACATGATTTCATACAAAATAATCCTTTTCATAAAATAGCTATTTTCAAAAGCAATAACATGACACAGACTAATTTGGTTGGTATTTAAATGAGTGTACATGAAATGATCATAGGGTATAATTTGTGTGTTTTATACAGATGATAGCGCTATTCATAGGTTAGTAAGATATATTTCAAACAAGATCTAAACAATCAATGAAGTTGTCAATCTGTGGAAGCTCCATATATCATACAATGATTTACCATCCCTGCTTGGGTTATCTCTCAGATGCACCAGAGAACAGCACTGATGCTCCGACGTCAGGAAGGACTGGCAGACATCAAACAGAAATGTTCGGACCAGACACAGTGAGTTTGATGCAGAGTTTGAACCTCAGTTTTACCCTCAGCTTCTTACACAAGAGAAAGAATCTCCCTTGAATCTGTGCAATGTTATGTAGAGCATTTAGTACAATCTATCAACTAACATATCTTTGTTGCCTTAAAGGTTTGAATATTTTTGGTCAGCTTAGAATAGACATCACACACTAAAATGTCAGTTCTTATACATACTGTAAGCGTTGTTCACTTACATTTTATGTATCGTATTAAGATTACAAAATCTTCAGAAAAGGATTAATTCCAGGGAAATTGGAATACCCAACGAGGAAAAACACAACAAAATATCAACTAAAAATCACATCGAACATATATGTATTAAAATCTAAACACTGCACGTAAATATTTCACACCACACGTTGAAGGATACGATAGACAGTTCTGTTGCAGCTAAAGCGATCAATTAATGGCTTCTAACTGGTACCCGAGCGTTCAGCATCTGGGGAAAGATGTTTTACTCTCTTCATTTTTTGTGACACATAACTTAAGGAAGCATTTCCTGATCGGAACTGCTAGCACTTATTTGGTTAGGTTTTTCATGAACCTCAGACTCTGTTATAGATTCTTATATAAGTTTCTTTTAATCTATAATAAATAATTCGTGTAAAAATTGCATCAATGCAAAATTTATACTGTAGTACCATGTACTGTACGGGGCAATCAATTATTATCCAATCGTATGTATAACGCAGACTCGTTATAACGGAAGCATAGTCCATCGCTTCAGTTATATCAAATATTTTAAATCTAATAAAATTGGATTGATTTTAAATCTTGAAATATACAGTGCTTCAGTTGCGTTTCAAAGATTGGAAGGAGCTCGGGAGATTTTTGATCTTGTTGATTGCATATTCGTTTTCAATTTCTTTTTGTTCACAAACTCGTTATCTCATAAATCCAGATAAAAATCCATTACATTCTCCTTAGCATCTGCCTGCTGACAGTGACCCAGTCACCAACAAAATATGTCCCATCTCACGTCCAGAGCAAGATGCTTACTGGAAAATAATGGATTTGTACCCTCATTGAAACCTTTTGCTTAAACTTTGTCTGAATAATATTGACCGCAAATCTTGTAAGTAGAAAGATTAAGCCACACCATTTAGTTCAGGTGTTTCTTAATGTTTATTATGCAACAAATAAATTTGCATTGAACATTCTCTTTAATCATCTGAAATCCATAGCTACGTATCGTTTATTATATACTAGTTAGCATAACGATTTCCCTAGCACCTAAAATTCTTAAAGGTTATTAGCTTATATAGCGTATATGCAATCGACTTCATTGTTTTCAAACTTCAATTAAGCCGTACACTCAGTCTTGCCCAACAGCACTACAACAATATTGCCCTGTCACTGATAGATTCTCTTTTTTTAAAAATGAAAATAAAAAATCAACTATTTTTCAATAAGTGCTGGACATAATTTTGAACTTAGAAAGTGTAAATAAATGCACTCTTTTCGATGTTAAAAATATTTGTTGGGTCAACTTTCTCAAATTTACCACATACTCAACCATAAGTTAACTGCTTACCCATCTCCATATGAGTGAAAGATTCTCGAGTGGACCGTAGAAACAAGAAATAATGCAATCAATCAATCAACCCATGTCCTAGTATATTGCCATATAGAAAAGATTAGACCAAAACCCAAATCTCTCAACGATTAGATTTGATAAACTTATTAAATGGGAAATATCAATATTTCTAAAACAAAAATGTGCATCGATCAGTACTTTGTACTGAAGGGTACAAAGTAATCGTTTTAAATGTACAATTTACTTAATATCAATTATTGACCTCTTTGATCTTCATTTTAAGATGAATGTACATTATCAAAATATATAAAATTGTTCATACAACACTTCCAATATAACTTTCATCTATCGCATGTTACAAAAATAAGACAGGCTAGAGAATCAGTTTGATATCGGAAGCTGAAGTTTGAAACAAGCGTCGCGCAGAAGACAATCTGTGCAGACGATGTTTCATTCCTGTGCCTTTTTTTGTGAATCCCTCTCCACATGACGTCATTCTCGTTCCAGTGTTGCAGACTTCCCCACGTCGTACTTTGGTTATCAGCCGTTACAGGTGCTCCTGTATTCCGTATCCGTTATTTCGATCATACTTTTAAGTATATTTTATTTGGAGCTAGTGTTTATATGCAATTATAATAACTTTGGTGTGCAGTTTACCTTTATAATCGCGCTTAGCGGATTATATTTAGCGCGTAAACTGCACCAAGTTAGATTATACGTCGATTAACCTAAGCTCAAAATTAGCTTTCGTTCCTTATAATTTAATTTATAAAAAATTGTTTTAACGTTGTAAAATGAAACAACTTGCGAACGTAATGTTAAGGATTTTGCATGAGGCGACAATTTTACCTACACAAACAATAGTAGAAACAAGTACGACGTCAAAGTGCATTGTGACGTTTCATTCTGGACTGTCCTCATACAGCAATAATAATCTGAGTATGGCTCAAATCGTGTTCCCAATAATCAATTGCTTGATCAACAAGTAAAAATTAATTACTATAGGATTAAACATTCTCTTTTTTGAGAATTTATCGATGTGTAAATCTCTGGACATTTTACTTCACAAAACTGAATAAACATGCTGAAGCACTTTAATGTTAAGTTTTGTGAGTAAAATGCCAAGAGATTTTACAGATCGATTAAATTCTTCCAAAAAGAATGATTTAAATTTCTCTATAATTTCCAATTTGTTCACTGTATTAAACAATTCAAAACTTTAAATAGTTCCATCGTTATCGTTGTTTGTTTTCATGTGCGTATTGTTACGTCATGTACGTTTTTCCGGATTATCGATGGTAAATTCTTCGTTTTCGATTAATTTTATCCAAATCAAAAACAAATCGTAATAAAGGACATCTGGAATTAATTTAAACTACGGTAAATACTTTGTTTTGGATCCAAATAAGAACCCCTATAGTCATGGACCACGCCACAGACTGAAGGTTTTCAATCGAGTGAAAGACATAAATTACGTGAACACCAACCTCAAACTCTTTAAAGTTATATTATCAACAGACTTCCGGCCTGTCACGGCGCTCAGTGGAAAGAAATGTCACTTTATTCACTACTGTGTTTCATGTAATAACTAATCTGTTGGATTACTATGTAGAGTACATATTGTAAGAAATCTCTGTTAAACCTGAGCAGAGGGGAAATTTTCTTCTCTTGGCCTTTAAGTCGTTTTAATTTTCATTCACACTCTAAATTCGATACTTGTACATGTGAAATGCATATATCTTATCTAGCGTTCAAGCCCTTACAAAGTTCTCTTGTCGAGACGGCGACACAGCTATAGGACTATTACCATTCAACACTGTGAGACCAATGCTCTAGTATTAACCAAGGATGTAACAGTTCAGAGTGTTATACGGTGTCAATGCCTGTCACAACATGACATGAGGAAAGTCCTATGGTCTATCACCGCAAAGTCTTTTTGACGAATGGAGCCATAATTTAGCCTCTGTTTGCGTCATAGGTTTAACGCCGATCCGGTCACGATTGAACGTTTCCGTATCAATCACATGTACACTGAAGCTTCTGCAACGGTAAGTTCGCATCTAATTCCCGAGAACTTTAAATAAAACACCAATGCGACTCTATTCCTACATCTGCTTCAAATTCGGATAGCTTACAAAAAAGTTAGATATTGAAACATTTCAGCTAAAATTTATGAAAACAGAATTTACTTCCAGTTTCCAACCAGCTCTATGTTCTCATACCTGTGTAGCAATTATCCATTATACCTGCAAGTGCTTTGAACAGTCCTTCAGCCATTCCATTGTGGAACATGGTATTTTCTGTGTACAATCAGTTCATACCGTACCACGCTACTACCAAATATTCTTCAGTCTCCTTGTGAAAATCGACAATGTTGTAAGGTCTTGGTGCGTTGTAATTACTATGTTATTTTCATTTGCCTATCGGTTAGATCTAAATTGCTGTTTGACCGTGTTTCAATTGGTTAGTCTCGTTCTGTACATGCACTGATTGGTCACTACGGATTACTTCCGTTTTATCGTTGTCTAAAATAAAAGGAATCACAGGAGGTGGGCGATATATGGATCACTCTCTATTCTCCTGAGGACCTTGATCCACTTTGTGTTTTAAGGAACGTGTTTATCCAGTCTCTTAATTGTTTGTCTTCTATAAGTGATATGAGATTCATTAAAAGTTGCTTCTGCTTAAACTGTTGTCATGCTTTGTATAAAGGACTGAGCAGTGCACCAATCTAACCTTCGTCCTCCAGCTTCGAATGTGATTTTTCTTATCTGAATCATCACAGTGAATGCCTCTACCAGTTATACAACACATCGACGCTAGGTCCAACCGTTGATGAACATTCAGCAGCGGTCGATTTAAAGCCATGGATGTGTTTGCTGTGCTTTCTGTTGCTGACATTTGCAATAATTTGTGAATCCGTTTGATGCGCCATCAGTCCAATCCAGAGACTATGGAGCCTGCAAAGTGTATCCACGGCCCATGACTTGAAAACTGGATCGGCTGGTTTTTCAATTGCCTATTATTTTTAAAAAGATTGTGTCGTTACTAATTGCAAAAAGAAAAGAATCACATACGATATCTGGAATAATGAGGCTTTGAGTACTTAAAGGTGATGATCATACCTAATCTTCAGTCTAAATACAATCGAATAGCTTTAAGACCGATTCGACAGCGATGACTTACTTCTCCTAGGCACCTGAATACCACTCCTTATGATGGTCCAGGGTCCGTAAGTGTTGCCCAACTCCTTGTTTTGCTTAATTTATTTTTGGGAATTACGAGATTGATCACTGGTTCGTTATCTGTTTGATTTTAACATAAACTTCTATAAAAGAAGCATCATATTCACTAAGTCATATGTGACTGATTTATTGTTTCATACCCTTTGTTATGACTAGCGTTTTCCTTACTAGATTGGTAACTGATCGGGATTCCGATTTATCAGACTTATTTCAACTAAGGGCTCCACGGTGGGTGTGAACCGTGTCAGCACCGAGGATGCTTACTTCTCCATGGCACCGAATCCTACCTTTTGCTTTTTGTCGGAGGTCCGTGTTGCCCTACACTCGATTATATTATATATTATATATATATATTTGGATTAATGATTACGTTTGACAACAATGTTAACTTCGCCTTTTTGTATTCATTACTTATTCTTGTAAAGCTGTTTGAATCACTTGCAAAATCAATTTGACACTGATGTAACCTATTGACAAAATACAGCTGAATATTAATGCTAGATGTACCTGGTAAGCCATGTGAGGACATTTAGTATGAAAAAGTAAAGCTGACAAAATATTTATCAATTTCGTAAATCCTAAAAAGAATAAATGTCTCCGAGCAAACACCAAAGATGGAATCAGATGCCCAGAGGGCTAAGCATCCCCTCTTGACCAGTTATATTCACCATGACCCCCTACAATCCTTAGTCAACATTAAGTGTGTAAATAACGTCCTAATCATTGGTATGAAATATTTCAGAAAGCATTCGACCTAAAGACAGCTTAAAGAGCAAGGTACGATTTGGACCAAAATATGCCCTGTGAGGAAAATTCACGAAAATACTAAATATGGTATTTGAGAATATGCCTTTTCAAAAAATGGTTACTATTGGTTTCATTTTTGCAATTTAAACCTATAATAATAATCGTCAAAGGAAAACTCTATGACTCAATTGGTCGACTGTCCGCTCTTATTTTGAGTTAATTTTTTGGCCGTGACATATACTAGAAGTCTTCTGATAAGTCGTATAATCAATGGCTATTTTGACAACAATCGATAGTGAGCAGCAAAAATTAAATTTTGTACCACATTTTAAAGAGTACAGGTAAACGTTTCTATAAACACGTTCATCGACTTGAAATTATTTGACTAACAAATGCGTAAAATCAGGGAGGATTTCCAAACCCCGTTCGAGAGTTTTTCTCGTGGAAAGCTTTAAGGATACAGGAATAACATGTTCAGATCATTGTAGCGACCAAACAGTTATCTAAATGAAAAGGTGAAAATAGCGAAAAGTGATCAATATCACAAGTTCAAAACGGAATACAAATTAAGAGTTGGACAAACACGGACCACTGGATGAACCAGAGGTGGGATCAGGTGCCTAGGAGGAGTAAACTTTTCGAAAAATTTGCAATGTAATCGCTAAAATAAAATACCACTTTTTATGGGGAAAATATCGCTAAATTTACGTCTCGCTAAAAATTCTATTTACACGGTACTTTCAATATTCCGAAAAATCAGGATCA
>CAJDSM010015009.1:3479-25979 GCA_903981925.1 Ostrea lurida
TGAGAAGTATTTCATTCAATGGCGTGTATCTATAGCGTGGTCAGATCTTGCGTTACTCTATATCATATCAAGTTCGACCAAGGACACCTGCTTTTTTAAAATATGTATATACAACGTATGCATGGAAACTGGGTATTTCCCGTAACTGTAACCGCTAGAACTCATTTAACAAAGCGAGTGAAAATTGCTTGGAGTGTGTATCATGTTGGTAAATAAGCATTAATAAATGCTCTATAAATTCTGTATTAAGGAAACTTTCAAACTAATAATGCAGGAATTGGAACTCTTCAAAAGGATAAGGTAGAAAAATTGACAGCATGTTTGTTTAAGAGAACAATGATTAAAAGACGTTGCAAACACCATCATGGTAACATGTGATCTTTTTTATTTCAGTATAAAAATAATACCAGGACAAGCTGCAAGAAAATGCTACAAATGCTCAGCACCTTTAGAAATTGTTAAAATACATCCGACTAACTAATGACGAGCATTGTTTTGTTTCCGAGAATGTCCATGGCGTAATATAACTAATCTAGTTCCAAACAGGCAAGCATAAATGACAACGTAGACTTGCCTTTATATGAACATTCAAAAAAAGATTCAAGAAATAAAATGCTGGCCCCAGGATCATGAAGCATCTTAAGCTTAAGTCAAAATCTAAATATTGCAATGAGGTCAATCATTCCAAAAACAGGTGTTATTCACTTTTCTAGTGTTTGCAAATTAAAAGTAATACACATTTAACAGATGATTGAAATTTTGCCTCAAGTCTTAAGTTTGTTTCATGATCCCGGGGCCTGGGCTATAATAAAATAAATAAATAGAGGAAGCATTACATTACCAGGTACTTAAGATTTGAAGTCTTGAGAAAATGACCTTTACCCTGCAAGTGTAAATCTTAAACAACGGTTACCCGTCTCCCACTTAAAAAAGGCCGATGCTAAGCAAGAATGAATACTAACAGTTGAAGGCACATGTATTTTGTCCGTCCGTCTGTCCGTCAATATGTCTGTACGATTGTAATGTCCTTATATGGTCCTTATTAAAGATGTAAGCGCACGGGAATCTGAATAACCCAACAACGCATGTCCAGACGCGGCAGTATCAACCATAGCGGCAAATGTCTCACTAAATTTAATGGGTTTTTGAAAATCAAAGTTTATAGTGCTTTGAATTTAAATTTTTTTTTTTTTTTAATATTCGATCTCTTAGAAATCTTATCATTAAGTCGAAATCTCCAAAAATTGATCATCTCGCCATGATGTTTTATCAGGATTTCGTTTCAACATTTTAGACGGAGTTATTCCATCTACCGCTGACCAATTGCACAATTTATGTAAAATGATTCCATTCATTAAAGAAATGAACACTTTGAAATATAAACACTTTGAGAAATGACAAACTCTGCCCTAATTTTTGCTAAACGCACAAGATTCAGGGCGTTATCCCCTGCCCCACCCCCACTAGGGCGTTGTCCTGGACCCGCTGGGTACCTATGCGGTCCCCTGACCCACTTCTTCACGAAATATTGGACCCTACTTGCGGCCTTGTGTCACACACACGCAAACATCTTGAAAAGCATCCCTTGTTTTTTATACCCTCATACAATACAACTTCAATGTTTGGGATGTCCTTAAAATGGTGAAATTGTTCTAAGTTAATCAACATTCAACAGAAATCGTATTATATAACAAGTACAATGCACGTGCTGTTCGCGCGCTAATTCATTATGATACAAAGACTATCCGCATCACACACATACACATACTGATTATAGATAAAAAAAACAACAACCAAAAAACAAAACAACACTGATCAAAAAAGACGTCTCTCGCCAAGGCAACAACACAAGCGGACGGTACACGGTACATATACATCATATATCATTCCATCAGTTAATATATCATTACATCATTTAATATGGCATATATATCATGCACAATGGCGGCATTCAAATAGATACTTCAGAAAATTGCATAGCGTCTCTTTACCAGATTTTGCACACAAGTAAAGTTGCATTGATTGCTTATAGGGAAACGCTACATTTGCATTGATCAAAATAACACAATACAATCAAGAAAAAAAAATATCCAAAGGCATTGTATAAAAGAATTCATAATGAAAATATAAACTCGAGATCGATTATCTTCACATCTGTCTCACAGGAATATGATTGGGGTTATCTGAATGTTTTAGTGCATAATGTAAAAAGGATATTTCGTATGGAAATATATTCAAAAGATTTTTATATTTCAAAACAAATCCTAGAAGGAAAAGGAGAGGGAGGGGGTAATTAGATTCCCACGACTCCCAGCTAAGAAAATGGCCGATCATTCCTTATACTTGTGGAATGAAAATAAACATAACGTGTTGAAGGAATACATTGAGAGACAGCTAGGCCAAGCGTATGTGTTTAGGTAAAGAGAACATATTTCACAAATCCGTATCACAGAATTAGTTTCACCTTGTTTTTGTTGTCATGCATATACATATATAGATCTATATAGATAGACAGATTATACAAAAATATGTAAAATAGAGAAAATAATTAATCAAGCGAAATACAATGTATAATTGTAGAAAAAGGATATTGAGCTTTTAAAAAAAATATTTACAATATAATTGCATTCAAGAGTGCGACACTATAGACAGTACACATGAATGTCTCTGTAAGCTGCGGTTTGTTTAAGGCCGACACACATTAATATCATTCTCATACACCTTCAGAATTCTCACACTGCCTTTCATCTCTTACTCCAATCTCTCCTAGTTCTCATACTGGCATACTAGTATTCTTTTTATCTCTCTTCCCTCCTCTCCAATGGCCTGGTTTTCTCGTCTTGTGCAGCTTTATGATTTATGTTTATCCCTGTACCGTTTACCCTTCAGTAGATCCCAGTTTCAGATGATTTATGGGGGTTTTGTGGGTGTTTAACCGTACCCCGAATCCTTACATTTGCAACAGCGTCAAGACAAAACACGTACTACGCGTGAAAAAATATTCATGAATACCCCCGATACCATTTCATTCTACACTATCAGTTGACTTGAGGGGTTTCACCTGACCGACTGCGTCTACATACCGGGTCAATGGCCTGAATTCTGAGTGTATGCGGATCTTGTTTAATGTTGAAAAGCCGAGGGTCCTGGCTCATCATATACAATAACAATAAAGCCGCCGCGTCCTATCAGCGTGATCGATACAAGACGATTGATTTCCGTACGCATTCGTCCTCAAAACATCCCCCAATATCTTAATGTCGTCTTGGTTTTTATAATCAACTCGAGTCTCAAATAATGCATGGCCTGGCTCTGTGCGGAAACTGACTAAAAACCGTGTAGAGCTTTCCACTTTCAAAAAATAACCCCGCAATGAAAAGCCACGTTCCTTGGACAAATCGCGCTGCATGTCCGGAAATATCAATGAAGCATGGTGAATAGAAACGTATTTCACTGGAGCACACTTCGAGCGTACTTCTTTTAAAATGTCGTTGATTCTCCTCACTGCCACGTGAGCGGATTGCACGATTCTTTTGTCGTCGTTTGACACACGGACAGAGGTGTAACAAGGGCAGTACACGTCCGATATCGTTGCATCCGCACAACTTCGCGACGAAGGGATTCCTCTAAACAAACTTATTCCATACGGCAGCGTGCCGTCTTCATCTGGTTTTACCGCGGGTTGTTCTATATAATCTGCATACAAAACATCCTTCAACATTTGAAAGACATCATGATTTGTGGTGAGCCGTTCTGTATTTACTTTCATGTTATGAGCTATGTGCGGGTATTTTTCAGTTAAGCGTTGTGGCAGAACTATCGACATTAACGGCAGAAGATTCGACACCCTGCCAATATCTGTATTTTGAATTTCACTGTATCGTGGTCCATGATCACTGAAGAACAAAAGTACTGCATTTTCCAACCTTCCAGATTCTTTCAGCCATTTGAATAAATCACGAATATCCTCATCTGCAAGTTCTACCATATTGAAAAAATCGTGGGCAAGTTCATTAATCCAAGAGAAGGCAAATTTCCGTGTATTTCTATAGGTCTCGATAAATCTTCTATAATAATTCATGAGTATTTTATACCGTTTATCATTTCCAAAACACAAAGCTGAAACTTTCCGAAGCGGTATATTGTGGCTTTGAAGAAACTGGAAACTCTTGTCAATTGCTAAATAGGAAGGCCGAACTTGGTCCATTGCTTGGATAAAAGGCTGTGGATAATGCATTGTAGGTTGGTCAGTAAAACCTTTGAATGTAGCAACTTCATACCAGTCCTCGACGAATACATTGACTGCTCCATGTTCGGAAAAATTCTTAAATATGAAAGGCAGTTTATGGACCGCGGGAATTGGCTGGCTATAATCCGATATTAATCCCGTTAACAATGGATTTAAATTCGGGAATGAACTATCTCCAAGACGTGTATGCCCAGAGAACACATAGGCTCCTAACGATTGTCGGAGGTATTTCATGGTTTTTGTCAGTTTTCTTTCAGCAATTAATCTAGAAACAGAATCTAATCCAAAAGCATATACACTTAATTTATCCAAAGACTCGTTGACTAATTTTCTAGATTTCTTGACCGGTTTTGCATCTACATTGAAATGAAGGTTATTATACACCCGTTTCTTCTGTTTGTCAAAACATTCTACGTGAACGAAGTCTCCATCGAGGTATTTCGGACTAGTGTAAGTGATTTTCTCAGAAAACACAAATTTTGTCTCTGATTCGCGTGAAATGTACCTGTAATGACAGCGAATATCACCAAAACCTGACAGCCGGACGGCAGTTTGGTTTAGCGTCAAGTTCCCAGAAGGAGTCACAAAAAACAGATCCAACCAGTCCTCGCACGGCAATGGCTGCTGAGACCAGAACTGGTCATTGATGGATTTGTCATATATATCAAAAACCGGAAGTAGGCAAGGTGCGTGAACATTTTTGTTGCGAAACACTTGGAAGACAGGCATGTAGATTAACATGTTTATATAGGTAAATCCCACTATAAATGCACATGCTAGCAAGAATCTTCCTCGACACGTGCCACATATGGCGCGAGAAAATCGTCGACGAAAGTTGCATATCTGCAAAGGCATGAGCAATGAAGACTGCCAATTCGTCGTGGACTTTTTCGTCATCCTCTGCAAAGAGAGAAAAAAAAATCACACATAATCGAGACACAAGTGATAAATTCGTGTGTTTTCATGCCATGCAAACGGGGAATAGAAGGTTTTAAAAATGCACCATGCTCCAAGCGACAAGCTGTTACAAATCAATTTCGATCTAAGCAAATATTCAGACAGATGGAAAACCGCTCTTCCATTTCATAAAAAAACAGTTTTTGAAATGGAATTCGACACACTATAAGCTTACATTTGACGGACGAGGCGCTCCACTTCCAAATTTCTTTTAAATGGACACATAGTAAATTTTGCTAAGCCTGTAACGGGGTGGGTTATTGATTTCACAATTTTTAATACTGCCGGACGCGCGCCGCTTCATGCGGATTATATTTTGTTTGTCCAATAATCGGGAATGGAAGGTTTTTAAACCGATATGTCACACGAGAAAACCGACTATCGGATTACAATGAGCTGGATAATCAATCGTTTAACGTAGTCCAAGGAGAAAGTTGTTTCGGGACGTTTGGGAAAAGAAATGCGAACTGGTTGGACTGTCTGTGTGTCAATAACTACGTATTGATAGAGCTATCATATTTTGGTTTGATCGTACATATATTCTCCAAGCTATGTCTTATTTTCACACTGTTAAAGCTACTCAAGCATGACAATGAGTATATAATTCAGACAAAGGGTAATTGACAAAATTGATCCAGATAGTTTGTGTTCTACGTTACGTGGATACAACACCGTACAAAGACGTGAATTTATAAATGTATGGCTAGCAGCATTGTATTGCTGTGATATGTATACTTTGGACAAACAAAAATGTAATGATAAGCAGAGCCAATACAAATTGGTTCATACTGGAGTACCTAATAAGCTGTGATGATGATACAAATCTGCATTCAAGAACTTTCTAAGTTGATACTGTATATTATATGGTTGATTTCCAAAGTGAACAAGTTCATTACTTTTTTTTTTCTTAACAGAAATAGGATGAGTATATACCAGAAGCATTTTTCATATCATCAGACAGGCTGTTCCACTGTTTAACAGTGGAAGGAAGGAAGGAAACTTTCCATATATGACGAAGTTCTAATATCTGAGGAAGTTTGAATTTTTTTTTTATATATTAAATTAATTTTTTTTTCTCACAAATATAGACATATAGAACAAGACAACAGATACTTTTGCTAACATCTCTCACACACTTTCATACTCGCACTCATACACGTGTTGTTAAGTGGTTACAGTTTCAATATAGATAGTAATTATAGGAGGAGGGAAAATATACAGATAGGTAAATTTATAACTACAGTAATAAACACAGGAAAAAATATTGCATAGAATAACAATTTAAGTTCTTTTGACACTGTCGAAAAGTATGTTCCATTGTTGCCAGGAATTTTCAAACTTTTGATATGCAATACATTGAACGTTATCAATTCTTTTAAAAGTTATAGGAGTGAGTAGGTGAGCGAAAGGGTTCAATTAGATCATAAAGATATTCAGGTAAACGGCCTGGCATGGATAATTTTATAAAACAATATTAATTAGAGGATTCCCCGCCTAGTTTAAAGGAGGTTCCACCCAAATTCATCATACAATTTAGAACGGGAGGAATTGTATCTTAATCCTGTGATTATTCTGGCCGCTTCGACTTGAATATCTTCTAATAATTTAGAGTCTCTTTCAGAGCAATTGTCCCAAATAATATCAGCATATTCAGGAACAGGCCTAATAAATGAAAAATAGATCTTGATATTAACCTTAAATACTTAAGCAAACGAAGAATGTTTAATCTTTTAGCAACTTTATCATGAATGAATGTATATGTGGTATCCAAAGTGAATCACTTTGAAATTTCAGACCTAAGTGGGTACGAGATTTGACCGTTTAATTGGTGGACCATTTTCTCCAAAATCGACGAGGATACAGAATGTTTTTCCAAGAGAAATCAATATTGACAGGTTTTTTTCAGGATTGAATTCCACTAGCCATTGTTTAGACCAGTCATCAATATGCTTTAAATCATTGGTAATTGATTGAGTCACAATGGATACATCATTATCTATGACAGCATATAAGGAAGTTACATAGCGAAAAGTCTGATTTTATTAGATACATTATCACAAGTATCATTAATGTACAGAAGAAATAGGAATGGTCCCAATACAGACCCCTGGGGGAACACCTGAACCCCCGGGGGAAAGACGTTATGATTGTGGTATTGGTGGTTACATGTACCCGATGTTCACTTTCACATCAGATCCAAGATCACACCGAATTTGTTTTGATTAAAGACAAGCGAAGATTAAACATGTTTACAAGTGTGTCACAATATCTTAGTAAACTAAAGTTATTCTAGATACGCAACCTCCCCCCCCCCCCCCCCCGCCAAAAAAAACCCCACCCATGGAGAGGAGATGTAAAATAATGAAAACCATCTATTCTAAAGTTACGATCAAGTTTAAAGGTTTTAGTGGACAGACAGACGGACGGACGGACGGACGGACGGACGGACGGACGGACGGACGGACGGACGGACGGACAGACAGACAGACAGACAGACAGACAGACAGACAGACGGACGTACAGACAGCCCATAAACAATATCCATCGTCACAAGAATGTTGTATTAATGTTTCACTTAACATAAAAGCTTAATTTCATACATGTGACATGAGATCATGACAATAAACGAATCTTTCGCCTTGTCGTGTCATTTTTCAATGTTTCTTAACGAATTGAAACGATAGCATCTATTCTTAAATGCGAACAATGCGCGTATTAATCTTGGTAAATATAGTGCGAATGAATTAAAAGTAAAAAGTAAATTTCATTTTTTAAAATGCACACATGTAGGAAGGGGGTACATGTATGAAACAGCACCTCTTCAAGCAAGTATACACGCTAAAGCTATCGGCATATAGAGTCACAGTTTGTGTCCTCGTATGTTTTCAAGAATGAATTAGGAATCGGAATTTTTTTTTTTTTTTATACATACGCTCATGATTAATGAGCTATACCAAGTGACTTACGGTTATAATATTTTCGAGGTTGAGCCGTCTGTGAGACGGTTTTACTCCACCAGGCAGCGACAGGATTTCACAATCGAATAATTTAATGTAATAATTTACATACGCTTCACTAAACGCATCATCACTCTGATTTCTTTAGAAAAAAAACTACTTTGTCATCCCATATTCCACACGACAAGTTTCCAACAATCCCGATAGTAATAAAGAAATAGTGTCTCGCTAAAACGAGAGAGAGAGAAGAAGAGAGAGAGAGTAGAGAGAGAGAGGAGAGAGAGAGAGAGAGAGAGAGAGAGAGAGGGGGGGGGCCATTTTAAATTATTTATGAAACTATCCGACTTCTGAACATTAGTTTTCATGCCAAATGTTCAACAGAAAGTATTCAGTTTTTAAAATCATTTTCCCCAATATATACGAGTTAACTCTTTAGCAAATGTGTGCTGCAGTGAGCGCGTCCTTTACCTTCGGGATATCCAATCTCAAGATTTCGCCATTTTCGCTCAAAACTGAAGCCGCGGTGGTATTGGTAAACAAATCGGTTCTGGTTTACCACGCAGTGCTATTTTTAAAAGTTAAATACCATCAACCGGACGCGATGTTGTTTTGGATACACGCGTACAAGACAACATGTGTCACAGCAATGTTGAAATAGAATCGCCACCCTCTATGAATTTTGAAATTTACACTTCTAACCTAATTTCACATAAAGTACATTCCAAGATTAAACATTTATGTTTCAAGAAATTTAGATAATTTTCCTCCCTTAATTTTGACTTGTCTGTGAAGTCTATTAAGTTGAAACTTACCTCCTAAATAAGCCCAGCTGGTTAACGAAAGTCATTCTACGATAAATACAGCGAAAACATCATTTCACGCCTATCACAATGTTCTCGTGTTTACTACGCCTGACTACAACTCAAAATATAGCGGCCCATAGTTGTCAATGGAAAATATAGTAAGCACTCATCTTTGGCCTTTTATCATGTAGCATACTTTTATTGGTTTTCCTCAACATTATTACTTTTTTAATTTGTTATATCATTAAAACTCCTATTGGGCAAAAAAAAAAAAATGCCAAAAGTGATAGGATTTTTTTGTTTTTGCTGTAACTTGATTGGACAACAGCAAATTGATTATTTGTTTGTTTTCCGTCCCGTTGAGAATATTTCATTTATATTGAGACGTCACCATTGCCGGTGAAGGGCTGCAGCTAAAGCACTTATGACTCTTAGCTGTGAGGGTTCTTTAGAGTGCCACACCTGCTGCGACACGGGACCTCCGTTTTTAAGGTCATATTCGAAAGACCCGTGATTCTTACTTCTAAATGCCCCGAGCTTTTGGCGAAGGAGCAATCACTAGATCTACTTATTTTGACGCGGCCGGAAGTTCCGAGCACGGGGTTTCGAACTCACGACCTCCCGATCACGAAAGCGAGAGCTCTACCACTGATCATGAAGCCCACCCGCGACGGTCAACATTATCCGGATCATACATGTAAGACTCCGAATGAACGGATAATAATGCACAATTGATAAAAGTTTGTTTCACATTTTTATTCCTGAATGAATTCAAAATATGATACACTTAATAAAATTAAAACATTCATCAGCGCATTTCTTATTATACTAAACAAGTAATCATAAACATTTTTTTATACAAGATTTACATGTACCTACCCTAATCTTTTATAATTCTTCAGCTACCGAACTATGTCATGCTCGGTGGTTTTTACAGGGTTTGTTCTATTCAGTAATGTTTTGAAATATACTTTCCATCTTTTTTGCAATCTTAATCGTTTGACAGTGAATTTCCATCTTTATCTTTAACTAGTTTTGGTTCTCCTCTGTTTTCGTTGCACAATGTTCTTGTTACTTCCTACACTGTTTTCATTCTTTCATTTTGGGCCAAATTTGTATTTCCCTTTTTCTATCTTGTTGTCTGTCCACTTTCTTCTGTCGTTTCTCAAGCTTTGTTTCACTTCCATATCTTTCTCTTTATACTCTAACCTTAAAGTAGCATAATCTATATCTTTTGAATTTTATTACACTGTGATTTCTTCAAGGAAATCAAATATATAAACGGTAAAAATGCGAACCACGAAATCTGTTCGGTCAAAATATAAACAACAAGCGAGAAAAAAGCCTCAAAAGACGACGTGTCTACAACGTGGCAGTTCTATAAATGGAAAGAGGATATAAGTCATAGTCACGCGATCTCCTTCAAAATTACGCTTGAAATATTTGTAGTAAATAGCTTATATTCGACGTATTTCTGAACTGTAAATGCAGAAATATACATGTATGATTATATATCACATGCATATTTATGATATGTTGTTAAATACGTATACTATTGTTAACAAAGAGAAAAAGGCCATGTGTATACATCGCAAAACAATAATACAGTACTGCGCATGCCTACATCCCAGGCGGCTTTGTAGATTTTCATAGGTTGGTAATATTATAAATGATTAGAAACAAGTGCTTTGTTCTTGTGTATCTTTTTACTTTCAATGTTGTAATTACGTATGAAAGCATAACTTCATTAGATGTATGTATACATTGAAAAAAAATCTGAAAGATTTAATTTTCGTAAAAATACAGATTATGCTACTTTAGCCTCTCTCTCTCTCTCTCTCTTACTCTCTCTCTCTCTCTCCTCTCTCTCGTCTCTCTCTCTCTCTCTCTCTCTCTCTCTCTCTCTCTCTCTCTCTCTCTCTCTCTCTCTCTCTCTCTCAATCTTTCTGATCTTTTTCAATCTGTTTCTTTAGTTCTTCTTCTTTCATCTACTTTCTTTCCAAGAATCTCTAGTCATACAGGGCTTTTGACCTAGTTCTTTGCGCCCCAGTTTGTCATTAGCTGTCTCTGTGAATGCATCTACATGTACTATAATCTATTTCCATGATGTTTTTACTTCATCTTCATTGCCACTATCCTTATTTTGTTCTAAAATGGAGTATCTGTTCTTTAACTCTAGACACAGCGCTTCCGTGATGTCTGGTTTTCTGCAGTTTTTTTGTGTTGTTTTAAATTATAATCCTTCAATTCTCTTCTCTAACTTTGCTGTGTTTTTTTTTCTCACTTTACACGTCACAAGTTCGTGGTCAGAGGCGATGTCAACTCGTCTCACTGTTCTGGTGTCTAGTCCTGATGTTCTGTGTTGTTTGGTGACCAGTAAGTCATCTATCTGGTTCTTCACCCTCCCTCCTGGAGATATCCATGTTACTTCATGCTGGTCTTTGTGGGGAAACAGTGAACCTATCACCACTAGTTTGTTAATATTAAGTGTTCACCGTTGCTATGGATTTCTCCGAAGCCGTGTTTGCCCGTATCGTCATCATGTCCTATGTTGTACCTTCCAATTTTTGCATTCATGTCTCCCATTATCAAAAGCATGTCATCTTATGGACTTGTTTCGAATCTGGACCGCAATTGTTCTAGGTGTGTCGATTTTTGTTAGTCGGTTGCTTCGTTTGTGGGAGCATATGCTTGGATTACAGAATGAATAATGAATACTGAAAAGAATATTGCTGTTATTATCATTCCATCATTGCCTTATATGCCCCTTGATGTTGGCCATCTTATTTCATTAAGACCTGGTATTTCTATATCTCTACTTTGTGCTGCTTTTCCAGTTTGGTGCAATTTTCTAACATTCCAGCAGCCTGTGAACATATCTCCTTTTTGAGCGCATGATAATTTATTATCTATCTAATATCTGTCCATTCTGAGTCTTTTATGATCCAGATAATTTTTCAGTCTGCTGTTGCCCAAACAATCAGTCTTCTGATGTCTAGTGATTTACATCACAATAATGCGGTTGCTGGACCAAACTACATGTATCCAAAGATGCACTGGAAAGTCAGACTGCACAACCATTCAATTAAATATATAATGAAATCCTATCCGCCACTGCATATGGAAATATTTGAGAAGTTGGTGTGCGATAAACAATTCATTGTAACTTGAAGGTTATAGGGGCATATGGAGTTCTCTTTCATGCAGTCGATAAATCATATACTCCTCGAGGGCGTTACCCTTGGGGGATATAAGTTTCTGAGATCAGATAAAGCTTTTACTTCTCTCTGTCATTCAATAGATGTAGATGTTCACCCGAACCGATTTGAAAATGGAATTCATCCCATGTGTCACCAATGTATTTAACACAAGCGGTTTTGTCTATTTGACTGGATGTTTTTTTGTTTTGTTTTGGATTTTTTGGTTGTGTTTTTTTTATTTCTACCTTCGCTCAACATCAAACGAATTTCCATCCATTATCTCCTTTGTTCGCTGTTGCCATATTGGAGGATAATCTTCATTTGCTGCTGCCAACTCCCCCGAGAACCCGAATGTAATGTCCATTATATGAATTGAAGATAAAAATTATTGTACGAAAGTCGTTTTATGGCATTTTCTTTGATTTCTTTTTTCAAGTTTTGTGGACTCGTTATTAATATTAGTACTATTTGACCTTTATTCGGTACCTTTTCGTCAAAACGTTCATGTATAATCAAGTGACATCATTTCCGCTTCAGGAGTGTTTGAGACATCTTCCAACTGGTGAGGGGGCCACGACACAACTACCATAATAGTAACACAATTTTGTTTGGAGATAGAGATACGAGAAATACTGTACTTATTGCACAATGCATTGTTTTTACCAATTTAGTCACCAGCCCCTTTATATGAAATCTCATACGAACTTTTCTGGTTTATAAAGTTACAAACTTTTTAAGATTATATACCGTTATCATTTAATTTTATTTCACCGTGATCACCTACGCCGATTCTGATTGGTTAAAACGCCTTTCAAGAATTGAGGTGATTTTCGATCACGTACCTGAAACAAAAGTAATGTCTAATGGACATTATTTTGTTGTCGTAATATAAAATTAAAATGATAAGAAATGAATCTTATATTTTTTGCGGGTGATATGCAGGTTATCACCGAGATTTTAGACGGTAAAACTTTTCATCAATGCGCGAAGTTTTACCGTCTAAAATTCGGTGATACCTGCATCACCCGAAAAAATATAAGATTCATTTCTTATTTGAACTTAATGTTTTCCCCGTTGTCTGTTGTGCGTTATATCTACAACACTAAACCTACGGAGGAAACTGTCAATAAAAGCAATGTCACAAGTTTGTACAACCACAGAACACGGTGGACTGTTGTTTTTTTTTCTTCTTTCTATACATTATTAATAAAGGTGGTATGATATATTCCTTTCGTCATTATGGATTTGTAACAATAAACAAAATTGAATTAAGTTTCACGGAGAGGAATTTAATTAGTTTCAAGAAGCTAAATGAAAAATTACCATTGATGGGATACTTGTAGAAAACCCTCCTGGTGTCTTTACAGTACTTTATATTGCACAAATTATAGTTCTCTTTAGTGTTAAAAGCCTCAAGTCCTGTAATTCTCTATAATTCAGTTCAAGAACATGTCAGCTATTTATAACTATGACTAGTTGACTGTTGTTGTGTTCATACATATGTACTTGGAAGAAATTGCTGCATGTACAATAGAAAACACCGCTTATAAACCCGTATTTCTACGTTTCCTCAAGCCCGGTAATAATATAATTTTTTTAGTGGCAAATCATGCCTATTTCTTTAATTGGTGCATGAATCTTCCTTTGTTCTTACACGCCCGTATAATACGGGGGCATTGATAGTGTCCGTCTGTACAAACAAGCAATCCTGAACACTCTTTTCCTTCGCCATGACACTTCGTATGTTGCATCATAATCATCTTACAATTAGTGTCCGATACATCAGAGGTGTACCGGACTGATTTTGAAAGGGGGGGGGGCAAACTTAAAAAGAATCACAGAGAGTGGGAGGGGGGGGGGGCATACTTCTATAAATCACTGAAAAATTATGTGAAAAGCAAAAAATAAAAAAGGTAAAAGGATTCTGTTAAAACTGAAGGGGGGGGGGAGGGCGGCAAACCTCTATAAATACTTGGAAAGTGAGGAAACTTCTAAATTACGTTACTTTATGCATACTTTTGCCCCTCCCCCCCTCCGTACGTGTCAGAAAATTAATTTTTATTTCAGATCACACCTTTTCTTTGTTAAACCATTAATTGATACCGTACATCGCTTAATTTTGGAATCTGAAATATTCAATGAATTTTTTTTTTCAAAAAATATAATTTGAAATCTTAGCGCTTTATTGTTTTGCGTATCTTTCTTTTAAAACAAATGTATCAATTATATGGCTACAAATTTTGGTCTTTTCACAGTTTCCTCAAATTTGCAATAAATAGGCTAAATAAAATTTAATTAAATTTTTAAAAAAATGCATAACAATAACAAAATAAATAAAAAACCCACAAACAAACAGACAAACTACCAGATGTGTCGGCACAAAACGAATGCCCCCGCATGCAGAAAAGTATAACTAGGAAATCCTTACAGTTAAGTGATACCCAGCAAGTTGAAAGCAGTTTTTTTTTTTCAAATCCAAGGGTCAACTCCATTTGAATATAAGAAATCAGTTCAATATCTTGAAAAGCATTTACTGAAAGAAATAGGCAATCTGCATAAAAAAGGTCAGTTCAATATCTCACAGCGTTTAGAAAAAAAGTCTAGGAAACTGGTCGTAACTGTACATGTATAATTTTCTAACTTAAAGAGGCACAAATTCAATCATCATAAATTACATTGTAACGAATCGTTACAATACTGAAACTCGATCTATAACTCATAATAATATTATATGCCTGCACATACAAAAATTCATCGGTTTAGAAGAAGAAAAAACCTGGAAAGCTGCTCGTCACGGAATGAAGGTAGGACGGACAAGGGTAAAACTATATGCCCCAACCTACACTGTGTTGTGGTGGAGGCAGACCCCCTACCCGCCCCCCCACCCCGAATTTCAGAACCCAAATTGCCCGATATACGGATATATTATTTCATGAAATTGAGATACACGTACATGTACTTCATAGCATATTTCAAATACTTTGGAATACTTAATCTTCATTTCAACTGTTCAGACTTCTTCCTTGGGCTTGACATTTCAAAAAGTTAAATAAAAACCATGAAAAGGGTATGGAAGACCAGGTAAATATAGCGAATAGTGACCAATCTCATTATTCCTAAAGAGTGTGCCAACACGGACCTCTGGACACACCATAGATGGTATCAGGAGTTAATTGTTCTGAAGACCTTAAGTATATACTCAGTACTTGATAAGATTCTTCGATTTTTTTATGCATTCGACTAGAGGTGTCTGAGAAGAATATACATCTCCTGTTGACAGGTCACATCCATCGTGAACAGTTCGTAGAAATACAATATGTGGACGTATTTTGCATCAATGTTCTCGTTTTCCTTGCGACTGAAACTCGCATCCAATTTCAGTCATTGTAGAAACTTCTTTCCAACACAGGCCGCCTTCCACCATCAACTTTTTCATTACACACGTCACAGCGGATCGCTTTATATCGACTGCTATAAAGAGGAGCCTGAACAGTTTGTCATTTTCAGGAGATCGATACAGAGACTCCTGTTTGCTCACGCACTGGTGTCTAATAAATTAATTCAAAAATGAATCGCCCGTGTCATGGTGGTCCTCTAGCGGTTGTTTCATTACTTAAGTATGTCAATAGGAAGGTCTACAAGAGTCCAGAGAAGGGCAGACATACGTGTATTGCTTTATTTGACATATACCCCTATAATAAGGTGCAACTAGGACAAAATACTAGTAGACTGATATCGGTTTAATAAATACTGTACTTGATGAAATCAAGTAACCAGAAAAAAATAAGGGATATAACCAGGTACAAGCCTGTACCCAGAGGTCGTAACTGCTTAAAGAAACTGGAAGCTTATACATGTACATTTCGTTCAAATTATATAGAAAATAGATACATCTAAAAGACATCTATTGAAGAAATCTGATCACAGACTTTTCCTATTTCAAACTCAATCTCATCTTTATAACCTTAAAGGGGCATGGACACGTTTTGAACTAAAAATGTTCAAATTTTAGATTGCCAACTTTAATGTTCACAATGCTTGACTGGTTAGGAAAATTGTTAACGTCATCTGTTGACTTCCAAGTGAGCTACAGCACTTGCAATTCTTTGTTATGTAAACAAGTCCCGAGCCATGATTTTGCTTGTAAACATATATTGAATATGCTACTAAACGTTCCATTTAAATCAGATTTTTTTTTTCAAATTAGTTCATTCTAAACACAATTAAACAGTGTCTATAGTGTTTCTTACATTTCATATATATTTTTTTTTTATCTTTTATTAAGATATATAAACAACAAGAATCAAACATAACAATGTTTTCATAAAGAGTAACATGAATACATAAATTCTGTTTTTATCTCAATATCATAAAAAAAAAATTACTTGTATATTCAGATGAGAAATATAATCATATATTCACAAAGTGTAGTAAACATACATAGGTTATATGATCACATCACAGATCATGGATAATTTCCAATCCATCTATTCAATCATCTACCGGAGAACCTTAGTAACAAAATTATCGATGGAGCCAATGCAGAAATTTCTCTTGCATGTAAACTGTTTCCTAATGTGCAACTGTGGATGAATTTCATCCGTTCTGACAACATGTTCCATGACAAGGTTCACCTCAACATGAAGAAGGGATTACCAGCAATGGTTAAACATTTAAGGATAGCCCTTAATGTCGGACCAGCTTCCCAAACTTCACCTCTAAAGCAGGAACTATATCCCAAAAGTGTGCGGCAATCCTCATCACAAGAGATTTACGGTTGCACCTCAACCATACAATCATAAGGCAGCACCGCCTCCGTGGATCAACCACCAATCTTCTCTCCCACCATCATGGTTATTTCCATTCATCAACTGCGTGGACCATGGACAGTCCCCCACCTCGCCTCCCCACCCAACAGGTGGAACTAAATAACTGTATATGATATACATAATGTATGTCTAGACATATATGAT
This sequence comes from Ostrea lurida, assembly GCA_903981925.1. NCBI lineage: Eukaryota > Metazoa > Mollusca > Bivalvia > Ostreida > Ostreidae > Ostrea > Ostrea lurida. The sequence continues at coordinate 20,619 of CAJDSM010015009.1, forward strand.
ATCTTTAGTTAATACTTATTCTTGGTTTAATATGATACTGTTATATACTATACAGTTCCAATCTCCAACAGCTATTTTTTTTTTTCACACCTTGCTGTAGACATTAATATGTGTAGAAAACAGGTAAATGTTACAAATGTATTTGCAAATGAACATTTTTTAAAATATGGTATGTGGAATATTGAAGGCCTCACAAGTGAGAAGACCACTGACCCACAATTCCAAAATATGCACCAATTTTTAGTATTATAAGTTTTGTAGAAACAGGTTGGGATATTCTAGCCAAGATATTACACTTGATAATTTTCAGCTGTACACTCCAGTAGTAAAAAAACATAAAAGGCTAGGCGCCACTCGGGAGGAATATGTATTTTTGCAAAACATTGTGTTAAGAAGGGAACTTTTCAACTTAAAACAGTCATCCGATATATTATGATTAAACTTGACCATACTTTTTTTCAAACTTCACAAGGATATCTATTACTTGGTTTATGTTCACCACAGATATTCTGGTGGAATAACTGCAATGATCTAGAATTGATTATACTCAATTTTGCTCAATGACATTGACGTATAGTAGATTAGGTAATATCATGATTCAAAGGTGATTCAATGCAACACCAAACCAACTGGATTAATTTTGTTTGACAATATTCCACCTGTGTTAATGATTTTCATTATCATAATGATGATACTTTGTCAAAAATAATCTTGACCACAAACCACCAACGATAGTGGCAAACTTCTTTTGAACATGATAAGAAACTGGAAAGAATCTTAATGTAGAATGACTGGTGATCTTAGTGGCAAACACACTTTTTCACATACAATGGAAGTAGTGTTGTTGACTACACAATTTCTTCCAAGATTTGATATAAATCAGTTTGATATTTTGAAGTAGGTGATTTACTTTATTCTCAAACCATTGCCAATTAGTTTGCTTTGTTACAGACTTTGTCTCCGAGCAAAAAATAATAGAGTAAACAAATTAAACCCCCATCCAGGTAAATTATTTGGAGTAAAGATTCAATGATTGTATTCTAAAAACATCAAAGCCAAACATTCAGAGCTAGATTTTCAGAATTTTTGAAACTGATTACACAGACACTGACACTAGTGTTAAGTCATTTAGCCACTATCCAAAGATTGCGCAAAACTTTCAGCTAATATGTAGCTAAAAACCTAAACACAAATCTCGACAATGCAATAAGAAACATGGTTTTCAGGTCGTGTAACTGACCTTCGAAATACAGTAAAGAAATATGAAAAGTTGATCATCAACAACCTTTAATGGCCAATACAGACACTCTTTTACAAGTATAAATCTAATACAGAAGGCTTGTAAGCAGGAGGAAAAATCAACAACAAAAAAATTTGTAATGAATCAACAAAAAATAGATACCAGTCCCAAAACATTTTGAAGATGTTACACAAATTAGATAAATGCAAATATGTGTGAACCCTCCATTCCTGTGATACATTTATCAGTTTTTCAAAACACTACACTGAAATTACTATTCAAAATGATTTTCACAGATCCATTTCTAACAATTTCATTTTTAAAACAAAAGTTAGGAGAATATACTGCTCCCACCATAAAAATTCAAGAAATAAAAATGCATAAAAGTCTCACAAAATGGTAAAAGCACATCCATAGACCTAATTTCAAATGAAATGTTAAAAATGGAGGAGATTACTGCTGAACTGTACAAAAATTGTTCAATTTTGTTAATTGGACATTCCTGCTGATGGAATGAGAGTATCTTGGTATTTACACAAACACTGTACAAACTGATCCTTGCAATACAGAGTGTATTCATCACATCAAACTTGGGGAAACTTTTTAACAGAATAATTCATTCAAGGTTACTTGATTTTTGTTGAGGAAGCATCTTTAATCAGTGAAAATCAATTAGCTTAAAAAAAACCATGTAGAAATCAGACACCTTTTCACCATTAAGTCAATATCAGAACAGTATGAGAATAAAAAACAAAGTTATACGCATTTTATAGATTTACGCAAAGCATTTGACACAATATGGAGGGTTGACTTTTCATAAACTTCTCATCATTAACATACCACCAGAGTTTAATATTTTTATTTATTATAAATACAAAACCAATAAATTTGCAAATAGGTCTCAGTGAAAGCTTTTAATATCAGAATTTGGTGTTAACAAGCGATATCTTAAGCCCATCCCTTCAATATTTTTATTAAGACATTGTTGATGAACTCAGGAGAGCAATTTGATCCTGTCCAAATTGTATATCTCTGTGAACTGCTTACTAGTATTGTATGCTGATGATATTGTTTTATTATCAGAAAGTAAGACTGGACTACAGAATTGTTTGAATATTCTTGAAAAAATTCTGTTCAAATTGGAAATTACAGGTCAATGTTGAAAAATCTAAAATTCTTATTCTAAATTCCAAATGGTAAATGTTGTGTCAATGAGTTTACCTATGACAGAATGTACTCACAGTGTCTAAATTCTGTTATCTTTGAATAACCTTGAAATGTAAAATGGAAACTATAAATTTAGCAATGTCAGTTCTTATGAAAAGCCAGAAAAAGCCTATTTAAGATGAAAAAATTATTGGTTTGGATAATCCAATATAATATTGGAAAACTTTTGATTCTATAAGAACACCATTCTTCTATATTAGTGTGAGATTGGGGTGTTTATACTAACATTGGAAAAATTCAGTTCATAAGAAAATTTCATATAAAGTTTAATAAGAAATATTAGGAGTACATAGTAAAAATAGTAATGCTCCTTGCAGAAGATGGTAGATTACCCTTGTGGACTAGAGTAACACTTTCAAGCATAAAATTTTGGAACATTCTTATTACTCTGAAATACTTTAGTCATAAAATTTATAAAGCAACAATCCGCACAAATTCTTGGACAAAAAATATTTTCTCCATTGTCAATAACTTAGGATTTTCATTTATTACTGAAAAAGCTCAATAACAATCATTCTGGGAAGTATAAAACAAAGGATAACAGATCAAGTTTACAAGAAGAATCTGCAAAAATTTATAATTCACCAAAACTAAATTTTTATCATGTTATTTTTGATAATTTTTAACGCTACATGCATACATTGATATACTCACTAGAAAAGCAGAAAGGTCAATTATCAGTAGCATGAGACTGAGTGCACACAATCTTGCAATAGAAAAAGGAAGACACATGTCTATACCACGACATGAAAGATTTTGTAATATATGTAAAACGGGTGCTATTGAAGATGAATTTCATTTTCTATTTAATTGTCAAAAATACAACCATCATAGAGAAATTTTTGAAAGAAACTTGTTAAATTTTTCTCAAAGATCACATATATCTAATATTCAAAAAGTAAAGCTCTGTTTTAATAGTAAATCCCCAAAATTGCTCAAAATAACATACTCATACATCAACAAGTGTATTTTGTCTAGAAATGCTCTGCAAGAAGAGGACTAGTATACATAATTCATACTTAATATGTACATGTACTTTTTTAACAATATTAAATATGTTTTGCTGAGGACATGCAGTATTGTGAATAATACATTCTTGACATGTTGGACCTTTGCCAATTATTGTAATATTATTGTGTTTGTGCCAATAAATATCTGCATCTATCTGTATCTATGCTATATTTTAATATCTATTTTAAATACATTTGGTATCAAACATTGTATAACATACTTTTATATATAGTAATCATGTTTAGTATTTAGTATAAAGGTAAACCCAGTCTGTTCAACGGCCACTACTCCCACTAGAAGTCTATATTGCCATTGAACATAGTTTTAAACATGATATTTTCTACGAAGCAATCTTTTTGTAAACGTGAGCAAGGCTCGAGCCTTGTTTACATAGCGAAGATTTGTGATCGCTGTATCCTACTTGTTCAAGTACTCAACAACTGACTTTCAAATTTTTGCTGACCACTAGAAATAACTTGATTAAGCATTTTAAACATCAAAATTGGCAATTTAAAATTTGAACATTTTTAGTTCAAAACGTGTCCATGTCCTTTTAATAACATCCACAAAGTGCTCGGTCCGAGGGCCAATTCTCCAATGTGGTGAGAATCACTTCTCGGAACTCCTTGCGTACAGTACGTGGCTCGTACATGTACCTCGCACACTGACCTCGGGTGTGATCGGATCGTTGCCATATTGGACTTTTAAACTCACGTGTTCAAAACAAAATACCTGTTTCATTAGCTTCATTACTGCGACAATTACATATACATCAGTATGAAAACGGTTGCAAATTATTTGCAGTTATTTCCTGAGTGAATGCCAAGTCCATTTTAATGCGAGAAAAAGTCGTTTGTAGGCGAAGGAATAGCCGGAGCGGAGTGGAAATGAGTAAATAGGTACTTCCGGCAGAGAAATGTATATCAAATTGATGCGTATCCCTACAATCTATCACATCCGAGATTTGTATGGAGAGTAGCGGAGTTAGCCAAGGGTTGCCGATTGGAGATTCACGGATCTCTCGGATACGGAAGTAAATTGAAGGAACCCTGAGCGCTAAGCGTAGGTCTAAATTTGTGGTACTTCACCTACAATTGATGACGTTTCGATATGAGTGAAAAATTCTCTGCGGAACGCAAAACAAATAAAACAACCGATTACCTGTGAAGACGTCGCGCGCAATACATACATGTACGGTACATTATGCAAATAAGCTTAACAGGATTGAACACAACAAATTTGGACGTATTCCTTTCATGTGGGATAATAGCAAACAGTGTACGTTGCACAACGCATTGCTTCTTGTTGTTATTGATACATTAGCAATGCTAGTTTGGGAACTTTTAAAAAAAAATTAAATCATTAGAACGTACTAAAATTTTGTGTTACTCGATTCAAGTATGTGCGTTACGGACAGCTACACCTATTGGGTTTCCATATTTTTTATGTCATGCATCTGGGACGTATTTAATTGTTGCAAGAAAGATACATTAATCATAAGCAATTAGCCAAATAGCACCGAAATAGCAATAAACTCTTTAAGAAACACAACTGCACTAAGTGAAGAAATAGTTATAAAGCAGAGAAATTCACTAGCTTTATTTTATCTGGGTAGGGGCGGAGGTGGGTATCCAAATAAAATAAAGTGGGTTTTCTGTGCTTTATCAGAGACATATATAACACACGTCTCTGAATTTATATCAAATATTTCTGCACGTCTATTTAAGAGTCCATTACTGTTTTGGTGCTTTATATATTGATTGATTATTCATTGTTTTACGTCCCACTCGAGAATTTTTCACTCCTATGGAGACATCACCATTACCGGTGAAGGGCTGCAAAATGTAGACCTATACTCGACACCAAGGGCCTTTGAGCAGGGA
>CAJDSM010015009.1:30979-39037 GCA_903981925.1 Ostrea lurida
TACTAGTGTGCATGTGGTGACAGTGAAAAATATGGTTAACATGTTAGTCAGAGGCAACCAGTATAATAACTTTTTTCTCTCAAGCTTTCTAAATAACCAGTCAAACAAGTCATAACTTTTGACCTTGTGACTTGGAAACAAATGGGGACACTCTACCCTTTAGGGGGCATCAAAGTACAAAGTTTGATGTTTCAAGATATTGAGCGTGCAATATCTTACTATGTCCAGTTTGACCCTTGACCTTGTGACATGATAATCAATAGGGACCATTTCATCTCTAGGGACAACCAATATACCAAGTTTGGTAAAGTTCTTTTGATATTGAGCGGATAGACCGACAGGAGCAAAACAATATGCCCCCTCTTTTTCAAAGGGGAGTTTGATTAACAAGTATAAATCAGACATGTAAGAAGTGGGTTTAAAACATGTGATTTAGTAATGGCCACAAGCAATGTACAGTTGTACATGATATATTGATATAGTTGTCTTCGTAAAACGTTATGCCAAACCTATCAAAGTCAAATTCTACGTGTCATTTTTGGCCGAGTTGCACGAGTGCAAAGTCAAAACACGGCTTATAAAATGGCGGGCGGGGTGGGCGCGCGGAAATAATTATGTGACAGCTTTGTACTAGTAACTTACTTTATCGATAGCCTCATGACATTTAATATTTATCATCAGTGAGGTAGGCCCATATCGTGGGATCGATTTCAAACCTGTCCACACCCTATTCCTGATTTCACGACTTGAAATATCCAGATGATTCATCTTAAAATAGTTGAAATTTTCGTCAACACTGTCTTTCATTTAACAAAATCACGAATCAACATATTTACAAACCGGCCATTTCTGTCTTTGACATATTTTTAATAAGTCCTATTGTCGCAAGCATAAATATAAATCATATACGGTACCAATTTTGATGCACCAGATGCGCATTTCGACAAATTATGTCTCTTCAGTGATGCTCAAACCGAAATGTTAGAAATCCGGAACATGAAAGCAAAACTTTATAAAAGTGAACGATGTAGTGCCAAAGACTGAAGCCAAATACTGTAAAACACGGATGCTCCCTGATTGCTACATTGAACACAGTGGAACTCAATTTAGTATAATTTTCAAAGTAGGTCAGAGGTCAATCTATAGGTCACAAGGTCACCAAATGCTTGGTACCAATTGGTAATGTATTCTCACAAAAAAGTACACATGCCAAATATGAAAACACTGTTTAAAAGCAGGTCAGTGTAAAGGTCAACAGGTCAAATATTTTGGTGTCAATGGAAAGACAATACACATACCTGTACCAAATGTCAAAAGGTCTACCTCTTACCATGCAAAAGATATGACCAAGGTTAAAGGGTTTTTTTTTTAATAGCAGATAAAAAGAAGGACAGACAGACCAAAAACTATATGCCCCTGAATCTTTGATTCCGGAACATATAACCTAATATAGATGTTTAGTACTATTTCCGGTTGCAGTACGTTGCCATGGTGATGGCATTATCAACAGTACCAAAGCAAACCATTTCAATAGGATCTGACAACAATTAAAGACTATATAGATTTTGACGACTTTTTCAAAAACTTGTACACACACCCGCAGCGTAATGTCGTGTTGTCGTTAGACTCGTTAGAGTGCTGTTTCATAATATTTTATCTATGATCCTTTCAGCTTGACTTCAAACCCTATATGTTATATGTACATGTACAAAATATAAGTAGAATAAACATATTAAGTTGCTTGTATTGTGAGGTTATACAAACATTGCACAAATTACCACATGCTTTGTTATTTATACATTATACATATTCCCATACAACACAGATTTTATTCATTAAGTGTAAGAGCTACTACAAATGTTAAACTTCACTTTCCATTTACAATAATTTGTACTTGATGATGATAGAACTGTACCGGACCTGTAGTCTCGCGCAATGTATGCTGGGAACTGGCGTAAACAGGTTCCATCCGCCTGAATCAAACAGTTGTCGGCATGAACTGGATGACTCAAATCGGACCGCTCGTCTCCAACCTCCTTGTCGTCTGAAATAACGAATGTTTAAAAACATACACAAATGAGGGGGGGGGGGGGGGGGGGGGGGGGGGGGGGGGGGGGAGGTTGACAACATGTAATGCCTCTAAGACAACAGCTCTCATCGTTGCATTCGCCTATTCCTATATGTTTAACTTCAAACCCTATTATGACTCTACCCTGAAACCCGGATTAAAAAAAAATCATCTGACACATTGTTTATTTAAAAATTTCAATTCCTAATGTGGCCTGTACAGGAGGGTGGGGGGGGGTGTAATGATTTGAAAACACACAGTTGTAGCTACATTCCATGACTGATCGATTGCCACGGGACGAGACTATGCTGAAGAGACCTCAATATGTAAAGTATCATACATGACATATAGGATTGACGTATTGTATCCTTGTAGTTCGGCGAGACAGACGGGTTCAATCTCCGGTCGCTGCTAGTAAGCTCAGTTGGTAGACCAATCTGACTAGAGATTCAGGGGGTCCGGGTTCAAATCCTGGCCTTGTTCGTTGCATTTTCTCCCTTCCTGCTACGTTTGGTGCCGGAACTGACAGGTGAAAATGCCTGCCTGGGAATAAAACTCTTCAAGGTGGCCGGATAACTCAAATGGTAGAGCACGTGGCAAGGGACTCCCCCTCCCACTTAAATTTACATCTTTTCTAAACCCTAACTGAGGTCCCACATAGTTTCAAGCTTACACGATTTGTATTTAGAGTAAATAAAATAACGAAAAGAAAAGCGATATGCATAGTGTGCTTCATAAAAGATTGATCACTAAAGGATCTATTGATCACCTGTGCGCAGTCTGTACAGATTACATAAATGATAAAAACACAAATTGGATTTTTAAACTTGACGATCAAATAATTCAGTACCTGTAATTGCTTTTCGACAGACTAAATGCGTAAAGTCGAAATAAAGGGGGCGAGTTAGGTTGAAAAAGCTTTCCACCAGTAAACGAGCCCGCTCGCTCACTTCCAGGTACAACTGCACCGTGTCCTGAGGTAATTCTCCTGAGTGTGCTAGCTAAAATATATAATCAACACATGCTTTACTCATAATTGGAGTTGCATTTGAACTTTGATAACCTTTAATGTACGGTAACACCCCCTCCCCTTCCCCGTTTCCATTTTTAATCATAAACTAGATAAGAGGTGATTCATTTCATGTATTTGAATTGGTTAATTCGTTTATCTCCCGCGTAGTTCTTGCACTCCCTTGCAAAGATAAATATTGATAATATTCCACCGAGTTTGTCAAAAAATGGGGTTATTATGTTTTGCATTGTTTGGAGACGACGGCTAAGCCTAGACACACACAGCAATCAAACGTAACACTGAAATACCTGGAGAGAAGATCAAAACTTCTTGGCCAACGAAATATAGTAACATAGCATTGCCGTCAATCAAGGTTAAATATATTTATCTCAGTTTCCTTTTGATGATAAACTTTATTGTATTAAATCTGCATATTTTTAAATAAAAGTGCTAATAACGAGGTTTTCACCTCGCGGACTAAGTTTTTCACAATATTGTTATATTTACAACAATGATAAGTATATATGCACTACCGGTATGTATCTAGTATGTAAGTCTCTATGTTATCATCAAGACCAATTCATAAACACAGATGATGTGATAGAGTTCAGAGAGGCTAGCCCTCACAATAAACTAGAGTTCTTTTATCACCTTGAGACTGTAATTTTATTCATGAATTTCCGAGTCACCAGAAAATATGTTTGACACTTCTTACAAATGTTACGGTGGCCCATTCTACACCAAAATTTGATTTCGTGCTCGTTAAAAACCTCTTATAACGTATGATTTCATCATCGAAAGAATGAAACAAGCTCTTAATTATCTTATTTGAATTTTTTGTGATTTTTTTTTCGAATGATGAAAAAGGTATTTTGTCTGCAAATAAGAGATTCCAGAATCCAGAGTCCAAACTTCGTTGTGATTTGATGCATGATAAAACATGCGTGTATATAAATGACTTGGATAGACGGACTGCTGTTTTCAATAAAAAATATCTATGAAAAGTGAAAATGTTATTTTTTGATATCTTTTAAATCTATGGATATAATCGGCAAACAACATGCCACTTAGAAAGGACACATCGGAGAAATATATTTTAAAAAGTAATTGAAATGACCAACCATTAGAAATATTGCAATATTACAATAAAGGAAACAAATTTCTTTATGAAATGTGCATACAATTAGCAATAATGTGATTATTTGAGTAATTTCTATCAATTTTGATCGGGATCTGTACTTTCTCTCTCGTTTAATCAAATCTAAAATATAGCATATATCTAAAATTCAGACATTTCATTTTAATTTCGTTTTAAAATACTAGTACGCGTATACATAATTGTCTAACATATCATTTTTATAACTGACATGTTTTTTGAAGATTCTATCAGTAGATATAAAACAAAATATTAACAAATAACGTTTTCAATTTTCGAAAATACTTTTTTTTTTTCTAAACAATTAGAACTTGCATCCGAGTCTTTTAGCTGTGCTTTATTAGATATTATATCACACATCAAATCACAGCAACGTTTGGATATTTGCAAACAAAACAACTTTTTCGTCATTCCGGGAGGGGGGGGGGGGTTCATAAAATAATTGAGAGTTTGTATTACTTTTTGACGAAATCATGTTGATGAGAGGTGCTTAAACAAGTCATTATATAAAATTCTTGTGTTCTGGGCCACCTTAAGTTAAAGCCAATGTTGAAGAAGAAAAGATATTCCAGTGGTTACCTACTTCCTTAAAAGTTACAAACCTGGGTCGCCCTACCGACAGTCAAGCCTTCAAATATTTCGTGTTTAGTGTGAGGCGATATTTTGCTGACCACAATGTCTGCTTTTCCTTTGTATCCGTCCCCCTCTATCCCAGCGCTCTACATGAAGATAACACAGTCCACCAGTGTCAAAATTAGCCAAATACTAGCCAAGTCAGACATGGAACCAAGAAAATATCATCTTGTAAAATTTGTATACGTTTCAATTCAATATTAATTTTTAATATATAACAACACTTACACTGCAGGCACGTAAAACGGAAGAGGGGGGGGGGGGGGTATGGGGAAAAACTGAAGCTGTTACAGATGACCAAAATGACTCCACACCACCCCTCCCAATATTAGGGAGTTTAAAGATCGGAGAACCTTCCCCTATTTTATCGTTTGTCTTATCAAAATCTTTTCCGGCTGCCCCCCCCCCTGTCATGGAATTAACAAGTAATTATTGTTACAAGATACGTGCCTGCACTGACATGTCAGGATATTTTCTGATTGAGCTTGTACTATAAAATCCTACAGTAAGATTTTCTTGATTTCATTTCCACACTCATTGAACACATGCATATAAAATATCAAGCATCTTGAGGACTTTCCCCACATGATAAACGTACATTGTAAGAAAGATAACTCCTACTAGATTTCACTCACTTTTTTCCCCACCTCTCAGAGAAGCGCATGATTTTTACGGCTTTGTAGATAACAAGTACACAGACTATTCTGTTATAAATACAAAATATGTCACTGTTGTTGTATGTCCCACCCAACACATTTGTGTTTCTCATCTAATCTATCAATGAACCAACTTCAATGAGTTCCTTTCTCATCTAATCTATCAATGAACCAACTTCACCGAGTTCCAAAACTGGGAAAACTATATATACTGTAAAAGTGCAACGCCATCGTGGCATAAGATGAATGGAATTTTTTTTTTTTAAATTTTAACAAAGCTTGACATAAGATGTATGTATACGAAGTTAGACAGTTCTAGCCCCAATGATTCAGTCTGTGTCCTGCTACTAATGCCTTCACCTTTAACCCTGAGAAAAGTAACAAAAACATTTTTCATGCCTCTGATTGGATTTGAACCTGGGTCCTCTGGCACAACAGTCCAGTGCTCTACTGATCGAGCTAAAGGGTTAACTCACTATCCAGAGCTAGTAGGAAGGCCTGTATCTACACTACCACAGAAACAATAGGCATCTTCCACTTAGCATAAGGCATATATACAGTAAAATACCTGTATCTCGAACATGGTTTATCTCGAATACCCCGCTTATGTCGAAGTATTTTTAAGGTCCCATGCCCTATTTTATCTGGTTTATCTTGAAGTGCAGTAAATTTTCCAGTCTGCTTACCATACCTGGCCTACTCGAGTCACGCATTCACGCCCGCAGCTGTAGAAACTAGTGATAATCGTCGACCAGTAGTCCACGCTCACCTTTTCCGGGTAGAACCGGGTTGCGATAATTAGTTTAACAGCTTGGGTACTCGGTGCACTTTTTAAAGTCCGCCGCCAATTACCACCTAACACGCCAGTTCATCAAATATTCACGGTCGAAACAAAAAAAAAGTTGAAGATCAAATTTGGATATCTCGAACCCCCGGATATCTCAAAGTTTTTTGTCCCTCGGACTTCGAGATAGATATTTTACTGTATATCGAATTCCCCAATAGTTCAGTCTGAATTCTGCCTACAAGGGTTTAATATCAACTGATACTTCGACCTTGACCTTTGACCTTGAAAAACATTAGGCGTCTTCTTCTATCATGGTGATCAAATGTATCCAATTGCAAGATCCTGGAGCTCACACTTCAGTCTGTATCCTGCCTAGTGAGTGATATTACGACCTTGACCTTGAAAACAATTTGGCATCTTTCCTCTCATGAAATGTACCAAGTGTACGATCATGGGGCTTACTGTTCAGTCTGTATCCTGCCTTTATAACTTTTTTTGTAAATTGAGAATGATTGTTCTGTACTTTTGCTCTGTTTAACTGATGGAATTCATGTGTCTGTACCACAACAATGACAATAATTTTAAAAATATCAAAAAAAATATAGTATGTATAAAAACTACTTTATAGTGTGAAAAAACTCCCAAAGAATCATGTGGGACAAGTCCTACTAGACCAAGTGGCAAAATAAAGGACTAATTTACTTGTATCATGATGTATAATTGCCTTACCAAACACCATAAGGTCTATATGTCTTAGTAAATGCATACACACAACAAAAATAATTGGATTTAATTAATTGATTCTAATCATAAACAAATTAAACAAATGACTTTGGTGTCCACTATTATATAGTTATAAAATCCTAATATATATCTTTAAAAAAAGTGAACTATTCCCCAGACATGCAAAAATGTTATTACAATACAAAACCTCATAATGTAAAAACCTTTCCTAAAATAAATGAACATGTTAAAAATTTCATAAAAAACACCATTAGTCCAGCGTAACTGATTATGAACAGCATGGAAACACTGTAAATAGGATGTAAGCAAGCTATAGAAGCCCACGCCTAACTGTGTCCAAACAGCATAGGTCAAATCTACACATTCAGGTGTCAACAGTTTCTCTTACATACTAACAATAAATTAAAATTTTTCAATCCAGGAAAGTTTCAATATTTTTAAAGACCAGGACCCAGCTGCACAAAACTTAGTCAATTTAAGTTTAACTGACAATTAACATCTAGTTAACACTATATAAAGTTGATGACAATTTAACTGTTAGTTTAACTAACCTTCTTGCAACTTGGTCCTGAATCCAATAAGACAGTCTCTGTATTTCTTAAATACCAAACTATAAGGGTGTTAATGAGGAGAAAAAAAATCCTTAAGTGAAACTGTAAAGTGGTATGACAACTTTGAATGACTTGAGTATAAATGTGTAGATTTTGTTCAGCCAGTCTAGCACACCCCAGCCTTTCTACCTGATCCGCTCTTTCGGTGGTCAGGCCAGTAAACACCTCATTTTCTGATAAAGGTGAACTTTGCCCTTGGTAACCATCCCCTTCTATACCACCAGCCTAAAATGGGGTGGAGTTCGTGTGTACGGAAATTCATTTTTGACTAATGCGAACAAATTCAGCCATGACACATAAATTCTGGATTTTCTGAAATCTACAAGTTCATGGTACTTTTCTGTTGGACCACCCTGAAATCTACAAGTTCATATTACTTTTCTGCGTGAAA
>CAJDSM010015009.1:43213-57087 GCA_903981925.1 Ostrea lurida
TCCCTACAGAATCATAGAACATGAGCTTTGACCTATCATCCCTACAGAATCAGAAATATAAACTTCGATCTATTGCTGTAATTTCTTATTTTTCATATGAGATTCAATCCTTACCTTCCTTTTCAAGTTCTTCCACTCTCTTATCATTATCTATATGAAGTTTCTTCACTCTCTCTTCATCAAGTTCATTTAGAAAAGCCATAGCTTGACGATATTCTGGGTTGTCCTTGGCTTTCTCAGGGGCAAAGGTCATTAATATAACACATCGCTGGGATGTTGGGGGTAAAACTGTGTGTCTTTGTGAAGCCTCAAATACTGTAAAGCGTCCACGTTTAGGGGACACTTGAGTCTAAAAGAAAAATTGCCAGAGTATGACAGATGTTTTTCATTAGCACAGGCAAAACTTTTGTAAATATACAAATTCTCATTAATACATGTATAACATAAAAGTACATGTAAAAGGAAATTTATAAATATCAAAAGCTCGTACCACTGGTTTGTACTTCCTGTTTAGGAATACCGTTTCTCCTCCCTCTGTTACGCTATTAATGAACATCACTCCGCTGGGAAATCAGAAAATGTCAAGATTAGTTCCAGTCACATAGATATGCACAGTGCTCATTCCTAAGGAGGTTTTTCATGTTATTCAAAGACAAATGAGTTAAGAAATGAAATTTTAAAAATAATTTAAAGAGTCAACCAAAAAAAAAAAGAAGACTAAATTCCTTCCGATCGAAATCAGTCATTTAAGTGGGGTAAAATATTCAAAGTTAAAAGAAGAAACTTGTGAGAACTTGATTGATTTACGTATATGTATCAATAAACGCCAATTCAGTTTCTAGAGGACTTGAATTCATGGGTGTTTTCAACCCTCCTTAAAATTCACTGATTTTTACAGTATAGAAATGTTCTGGTAGAAATGCTCCACACGTACGTGTATTCATTGACGTCCATTCCTACAGGTGCTCGCTCCTCCGGTTCCACACAGCTACCATCCTCATGGGGGAAACATGTGATCTCAGTGTCCACTTCTTTCTTTGGATCTGTACCAAAAAAAAAAAATGAAAACAAAAATGTTCTATACATGTATTTTGAAATAATTCATACCAAAACATCTAAACAGAAATGTTGCATACAAATACTTCTCTTGATTTCACGAGTTGTAGACAAGACTAAAGGGGAATAACTCGTACTTATAGCCTGCCCGTGATAAGTCATCCATTAACTTAAGTTTACCAGAATCTGGAGGCTCTCTGCACACTATCTTGGTTTCCTTGGTGTAAAAACTGGTCTGGTTGTAATACCTCGAGCTGTACAACCTGACGGCCTCGCTTAATTTTAGGAACAATCGTAGCGACATTTCCAAATCGGGTTCCGCCTTCACAGCCTGTCAGGAATAAAATCTGTAGTTATTTTGTTCCCCTTACAGTATAATGTAACCGCTAATTGTATAATATCGTAATTCCTTGTAGTACTGGTTTATATTATACCAAAATCCTTAAGTAGACTAAGGTTTTACTGTATAAACATGCTGTGTATACCGGTAATTACATGTACCTCTATAGCATTCGGAATAGAGATGATCTTCATTCCCGAGGAATCTGCCCTCGTAAACTGAAAGTACAAAAATTAATGTAAGATGACAACGTATTATCATGTACATAGACACTACTAATTTTTTATACACCCACGGAAAAATGTGGGTGTATTATGCTATACCATTGTTGTCTGTCAGTTCGTCCATCTGTCCCTTTAACTTTCTTTTGTAACTTCTCCTAAACCCTTGGAGTGATTTTGATGAAACTTAGTAAAAAGAAGAACACAATGTGGAGATGTGCATATTACAAGGGGAATGCTGTCTGATGTTTTTGAAAGGAGCTAGGGCCCTTGGATTTAGTTTATATGCAAAATATTTTGTCTTCACAACTCTTTCTAAACCGTTTGGGGGATTTTATTGAAACTTGGTACAAACGAAGATCACAGTGTGTAGATGTGCATATTACACATGGAATACTGTCCAATCTTAAAACAGGAATTATGGCCCTTGGACTTATGTTTTTCTATTCGTTTTTCTATTCAAAATACTATGTCTTCACAAACTCCTCCTAAACCCTTGGGGTAATTTTGATGAAACTTGGTACAAAGAAAGATCACAATGTAGAAGTGTGCAAATAACAAGGTGAATGCTGTCAAATGTTTTAGATTGTAGAAGTAGAGCTTAGATAAACAGCCTTTCACTAGTGAACTTTGCTATTTGTATGAGCTGACTCCGAGGTACATGTGCTGTATGACTGATGACTTTGAAACAGTTCCCCTGCCCTTTTTTTAAATGAGTACTCGACTATCGCTCAACTAAAGCCTCCGAGTACTCGACTAAGCTATCCGAGTAAAATTGACATCCCTAGTTATAACCCTACTATACAGTTCCTATAATATTCCTTATAAAAAAAAAAGTTCATCATTATGACTGATGGACTAGAGAACTGCTAAAATCAACTGTTAAAATCGACTGTTGACCGGTTATGTCATATGGTGCTAAATTGAGTTATCTTTTCTTGATAAATGTCATCGTTTGAATAAACACAACATGGCGGACGTGGGTGCAGAAACCCGATTTGCGGATGAGATATAGGTGATTTAAAAGGGGCATGGACACATTTTGAGGAAAATTTTATATTTGCAATTTTAATGTTTCAAATGCTTAATTATGTTATTTCTTATGGTCAGCAAAAATTTGAACGTCATTGGTTGAGTTACAAGAGAGATATAGCACTTCCAATTCTTTGCTGTTTTTGTTTACCTATTTTGAATATGCTAGTATGCGTTCCGTTGAAAGCAGATTTTTTCTAATTACAAGTTCATTGATCACAATTAAGCAGGGTCTAGTTGTTTCTCACATTCACATTTTGTTTTAAAACATACGTGTAATTTCTAAAGAATCAGTCTTTACGTGAACATAAACAAAGCTTGGGCCTTGTTTACATAGCAAAGAATTGTGAGCGCTGTATGTCTCTTATAACTCAACACTGACATTAAAATTTTTCCTGACCATTAGTAATAACTTGGTTAAGCATTCTTAACATCATTAACCTATAATTAAATTTTGAAAAGTGATATATTTGTTTGTTGTTTTTGTTTACTGTTGTAAAAGTAAAGTTAGTATTGTTGAATCAAGTTGATGCAAAATTCAATGCATTTACTCAAGTAATGTAAGAGTATAACAAAACACTTATTGATTAAGCTGGGTCCTCGGACAACAGCTGTTGAGTTTGACCCTCGAACTAAACTGTTGGCTTCGGGCAACAGTTCAATCCTCAGGTCAAACAAAAAAGCTGGTGCCCTCGAACCCATTCAATAACTGTATCGTGTTATCTCTGTATGTATAGCGTCATCTCGGTTTATCGCCAGCTTTTGTCCCAACCTATTTTGACATTACATGTATATCAAGGGTAGCATTATAAAAAGTTTTGACCATTTTAATTCATCAATTTGGAACAAAAAAGTTAAGTGGTTTATCAATCAATAAATCATTGCTGTCCACATATGACAAGATACTGTCATGAGTATAAAATGCATGAAATTGTTTTGCTTTAGTTCTTAAAATGGCTAAATAATGGGATGTTCTGCACTTGTAAAAACACATAAGTATAGGTACATGTACAACTGCTTCATTTGTGTTCATTAAAGGTTATGATGATTTAATACTTTGGGCACCATATTGATGATGATTAATACTTTGGGCACCTATTGATGATGATTTAATACTTTGGGCACCTATTGATGATGATTTAATACTTTGGGCACCTATTTGTGATGATTTAATACTTTGGGCACCTATTGATGATGATTTAATACTTTGGCACCTAATTGATATGTTTTAATTACGGGCACCTATTGATGATGATTTAGTTACTTGGGCACCTATTGATGATGATCTAATAACTTTAGGCAGATGACAAGGACATGCAACGACTGCAACTTTTTTCTGGAATACAGAATAATGTTGCACAAATGAATGAACACAAAGGAAATTCACTGCAGCTGATCTGTTCTTTATTACCCTCCTTAGTAACCTAGCTTTGCCAGGTGCTACATGTATAGCTCCTCCCACTGTTCTCTCAATACCAGCTTTATACTCCCTAGCTGCCAACCCTTTCCATGTTCATTAACTTTTCCCTCAGTTCTCTTACCGCCATCTTTACACTCCCTGACTACCTACCCTAGCCAGGTTCTTTACCGCCATCACCCCTAGTTACCTACATCTAGCCAGGTTTCTCTTACCGCCATCACTCCCTAGTTACCTACCCTAGCCCAGGTTCTCTTACAACTCCCTAAGTTACCTACCCTAGCCCAGGTTCTCTCACACCCATCTTTACACTCCCTAGTTACCTATCCCTAAGCCAGTTCTTCACACTGCCATCTTTACACTCCTAGAGCCAGGTTCAATAACTCCTCACTTTGCTCTCCTCTCACCACCCCTTCAGCTGTAAACCTCGTGCCCTGCAGTTCGATTGGGGTCTGGATAAGCTTTATTCCAATTTTCTCAAACTCTCTCATGTAGTGGCCAGATTCTTTATCATCCTGTAAGTGTATAAATTATCAGATGGCAGTTTTCTGCTGTTGTTTCAGTGTGTAGCTGATAGATATAAATGCAAAACTTGTCCTAGAATTAAGCATTGTCATACGAGAGTAAATGAATGACAAAGATGACTTCTAATGACTTTTAAATGACTTAAGAATTACTTTAAGAGATGCAATTGTACTCTATTATTCAACAATTCAAAAAATTAGATATCTCCTTTACCCCCTGAGTATCAAGAACAATTGCCGAGTATAAAATAAATGAGTGCAACTATTTCAACAGGTTCCTGGGAATATTCAAACAGAAACAAAAGAAAATTGTGAAAATAAAATATGAATTTGAATGTAACGGGACCCACACACAGAACCCACACCACACAGGATTATTTTGATAAAAATCCTTTTGAGTACACACATGGTATGGTGCGCACATGTAAACAGTATAACTGGTCCTGTTTATCCCAAATTCAATATTTGGATTCCTTTGATTATGTTCAACATTCAATAAAAACAAAAGGTAAAGTTTAAAAATTTATTAAAGAAGAAGTAAAATGGTTAAAGAGTAGTCGATAACAAATAAGTCACGATCAATTCCAACGAACTTCCACACAAATCATAGCAAAGTAAAATAATTCAAGGTCACATGTTAACACTGCTGAAATAGCCTAACTAATAAATACCATAAAAAATGCTAAGGTAAGAGATATCCAATTTCTACCTGAACCAAAATGAATCTTGACTCTGCGGGGTTGTAGTTTACATTTAGCAAGAAAAACCTACCCCTCTACATTAGGTTTCAAAATACATGCTGAAAAATCCTACTCTACTAAGGAAGTAATTTTAAGCGAACAAAGTTCTTTGAAGGCACGGACCATTTAGGTCCTTTCACCCCAGCAGAGTGAATAGCTCTTGCCGAATCGGCCCTTTATATACGGTGGTGAACCAATGCGATACTAAAAATAAACGCTCTGTCCGATACCAGACTAGCAAACAAAAATGCTGAGTGTGATAAATTGCTCAATTCAATGAAAGGCTAAAACATGCAAGATTTCAAATATCTACTTTATGCGATCTCTGATATGCATACCTGCAATAACTGCATAATGCAAGGTTAATCAAAATCAAAATTGTTACATTTTCCTCCCTCTTAACGACAAAAATTACAATTTTTTGTACAAATATATTAAAGTCGAAACACTTTTGATATCAATAAAACACAACGCGTCAACATCACACTGAATAATGTCCGATTTCCGGAACCTGGATTGGGGAGAATTGTTACAGTCTAGCTTCTATCAATAGCGCGAGTGGACACTTCTGCGAACTGGCAACGTAACAACGGAATCTTCTTCCATCCTCCGCACGAGCCACACAAAATCACAATGAAACGGAACTTCCATATATACGTCTCCTCGAGTTCCACCATCCTCTCAAGCTCGCACTCATAAGTGATATACTATATAACCAGCAATATAATAGCAGATATCATCTATACTCCAAATATCGCCCAAGAGCGCATCTTCCTCGCCGTTTTCCAGCAATCGAACACTCTTTTTCCAGCCGCTCTACAAATAATCACCAATATCTCTAACTTAAGAAGGTGATATCCACGATCACAATACCCAAGCGGAGACAAAGTAAATGATCGTCATACATCACCGGAACAGTCATTAATATGCTGACAGAATCTAAACACTCCTCAATGATACGTATCTGTAATATTGCAGCTGGATTAAATGAAATGACTGAAATGTACTGTTCAGACCTTTTGAATATATCACTCTGTCAATCTACACGAGTATTCATTATCTGAAATAAAATAGCTCTCATCGACTCTAATATCCACTAAAGTCAAACATCTCAGTGATATCCAAATGAAACTTGTTGAAAAAAATGGTAGTTCTAGAAAAAGCAATGAAGCTTAGTTTCAAAAATAACTTCATAAGCCTGAACCATTCGAGACAGCAAAAACAACAGAATGATCAAAAGCATCAACTAAACTCCTGTACCAAAGTACATGAACAAACAAAAAAGAAACGAGAATAACCAAAACAAAAAACAAAGAAAAAACCATAAAGAAAACAAAAAATGTTTGGTTCCAGGAAGAATAGAGAAATTCTATGCCTCAAGCTCTTTGACAGATAACTATCCTGATATAATTGAAGTGAAGGAACAAGTGTCTCCAATTCAAGGAATCAACGGACGAGACCACCAAAAATGATACGGAGACCCACAACGGATTATGATAAGAAAATCCTTTTGAGTAGCCACACATGTATGTGCGCACTGTAACATAAACTGGTCTTCCGTTTTCATCCCAAATTCAATATTTGAATTCCTTGATTCATGCTTCAAAACTTCAATAAAGCAAAGGTAAGTTTTATAAATTTTAGAGAAAAGTAAAGAAAATGGTTAAGGACGTAGTCCGATCAACAATAACGTCACGATTCCAACGAACTTCCACACAAATCAAAAGTAAATAAATTCAGAGTCACATGTACACGCTGAAATACCCTAAAACTATAAATACCATAAAAATGCTAAGGTAAGGAATATCCAATTCTCTACCGTGAACCAAATGAATCTTGACCTCTGGCCGGTTGTAGTTTACATTTTTAGCAAGAAAACCTACCCCTTACATTAGTTATCAAGATATAACATTGCTGAAAAATCCTAACCATCTTACTCAAGGAAGTATTATTCAACGCGAACACGAAGTGTCTTGAAGGGCACGGACCATTAGGTCCTTTCACCGCAGAGTGAATAGCTTGCCGAATGGCCCTTTATATTCGGTTGGTGAACAATGCAGATTACTAAAAGATAAACGCTCTGTCCGACAGAACAGCACCAATCATACACCAGCCAACCCACAATACCAGACATCAAACAATAACATACGAACAATACCTCCACTACCCCCCCTCGCACGCCCCACGTCACAAACAAAATCACCAGACTAGCAAAAATGTCTGAGTGTGATAAACTTGCTCAATGCAATGGAAAGGTAAACATGCAAAGATTTCCAAAATTATCTATCTTTTATGCGATCTCCTGACTATGCCTATACCTGCAATAACCTGCATAATGCAAGGTTAATCAAAATCAAAATTGTTACATGAAAATACATGAAGGTATGAACAACTACAATACACGCCAGTATACTTTTTCATAATGTGCTGACCGACTTTTCATAAATTGATAATGCACTGACTGACTTTTGATAATGCGCTGACCGACTTCAGGAAGAATGCTGGGGTACAGCATCACAGTTCACGACCTTACATATTTTCAAAACTGAAATCTATTTCTTAATTACATTCTATTTTCAATATGAGTAAAGCTTTGTGGCTTTTTCTTTTTTTGAGTTTCTAACAAATCTGTAATATGAGTTTTTTTTTTAAACATTTCTTACACATCTTTATCACACAACNGTTCTTTTTAAAAACATTTCTTACACATCTTTATCACACAACAGCACTTTTCCCATGGTCATTACACAGTTTCGGAAAAACGATATATGTACTTACACAACAGTTTCATAACTATGCAAATTAGGTAGGTCAATCATTCATGCACAGTGTAAAGAATACAGCATATCATCCTTTGTTCTTTTAAAACTGTTAGCATTGATGGTAAAAGACATTGTTTAATTGTCAGAAAAGTTGTTCCATGAAGATTTTCTGTCTTTTATGAAGTGAAAATATGTGTATCAGAAATTTAAAGCTCTTCGAACCGCGACATTGCAGATGACATCTCAATCGAATTGACAACGTCAAACTTTAATAACAAAGTGAAAAATTCCTGTGAAATCCGGTTGTGAAATAGAAAGCAAAATACATGTTTAATGATAGGTGTGTGATAAATAGAATCTTACACTCATGCTTATCATATGACATGAAATTTATGAAATTTGTTACCGGATTTAAATATTTCCCTTGCCAAGGCTCAGAAAATATTAAATCTGGTAACTCATTTCATCAATTTTATATGCCGTAAGCACTTGTTCACGATCCTATGTGTAATATGATTTTGTTTTAAAACAATTCTTACACATCTGTAATATGATGACAATGGCACTCCGACTTACTCCTTCTGGATCTCTGGAGTCATCCGATTCCTCCGCGTAATCCAACAGAGCCTCCAGCCTGTTCCTCATCTCAACGTAGTCCACTGCTTCCTACAAGCAATCAAATCTACCTTAAAACACTGAACCCAAAACAAACAAAATGTGTTTGTGTAACACTCATTCCTCCATACGACAGCAAAGAAATTCATGCCCCAAAAGAACGGTTTTCTTAAAAGGAATATGTGAAATATGAAAGCCCAATTACTAATAATTCAAACTTTATGGCTTAGATTAATGTTTTTCTAAAGTAGGTCAAACTTTAATAACATGTCAGAGGTTGAAACAATTGTGGTACCAAAAGAAAGGTCTTGTCACAAGGAATACACGTGTGAAATACATTCGTATGAAATCTCTATCATTTAATTTTATTTCACGTTATCAATCCTTTGCCCAATTTCATTGGTTAAAACACCTTTTAAGAATTGAGGTGATTTTCGATCACGTACCTGAACAACAAGTAAAGTATAATGAACATTTTGTTCTTGTAATATAAAATTAAATGATAAGAAATAAAAGAGATTTTAGACGGATAAACTCTTCATCAATGCGTTCGCGCATGATGAGTTTACCGTCTAAAATTCGTGATACCTGCATCCCCGAAAAAATATAAGATCATTTCTTATTCACCAATTCATTTAAAACTCATGATCATTTAGGTGAGAGTTTTGGGGAACAGGCAGAATGAGATGGACAGATCAAAAACCATATGATCATTACTATATCCATTGTAATTGTGCAATTGACTTTTTCTGTAACAGAACAGTAAGTTTGATACCTTTCTAGCACGGAAGTGGGAGTCATGGTAACCGAGCCTTGAGATGAAGAAGAGACGGTTCCGGAGCATGTCTGGATGGGAGGAGTCAAATAACAGGAAAGCACCAATCGCTTCTGCTGCCCGGTCAAGGTCACCAGCTACAGTAACAAAGACATTCGCATAAAAATGTTACAAGAGGTCGCAGCTACAAGCATAAAGACATCGCAGTTTCGAATGTTACAGCGGTCGCTAGCTACGAGTAAACAAGGGACATCGCAGAAAAATGTACAAGGTCGCTAGCTACAGTAACAAAGACATCACAGGAAAATGTACAAGGTCGCCAGCTACAGAAACAAAGATATAGCAGAAAAATGTACAAGGTCGCTAGCTACAGCATAAAGACATCGCAGGAGAATGTACACGGTCGCTAGCTACAGTAACAAAGACATCGCAGAAAAATGTACAAGGTCACCAGCTACAGAAACAAAGACATCGCAGAAAAATGTACAAGGTTATCTGTACCAAGACAGTAATTGCATAAATATGCATAATTATTAACATTATACACAACACTCCACAGTCATTAATCTACAAATCTATGCTGTACTTTGGCATAAATTAACATGCATGAACTTGGATAGGAATCACATTTTTAAAATTTGTAGGTAGTAGGCATATTGTAGATAGATATAACACTTTGTTTTGTTTCGGACTAGAATGTTGCTTTGCCATTGGTTGAAACAGGTCATGTGACTGCCGTCTAAATTGCTTTAGACAGTGAGTAGCAAAATATAGTTGACAACATGGCAGCGGTTTCGTCTTTTTTAGTATTGAATCAACTTTTCACCATACTAAGCCAACTATATTTGGTCCTATACAACACAAAACACTTATTAAGTTTATTACTGACTGTCTATGGAAATATGTTGGGTTGTTTAATCCCATAGAAGGCTCAGCTTCATCTCGCCTTCTATGGAAATGATCAACCCGACATACTTCCGTAGACAGTCAGTAACAAACTTAAGTAATAATGACATACTTTGATAGTAGACATACTGTAGAGAGATACATGCATAATACTATGACATACTTTGATAGTAGGCATACTGTAGGTATTTATAATACTATGACATACTTCAATTGATAGTAGGCATACTGTAGGTAGTTATAATGTTCTTCTAGGAATCCTTGTTCATGGTCAGCAAACACTCGACTTAATTTGTCTTCACAGTCCACTTGACATCGTAGGATGGGATAGTATAGTTCTGTCCATTAAAAGTAGAAATGTATACACATACATGTCATGTATACAATTTTTACATGAATATCTTGATATTTTCCCTAAAGGATAAATCTCAGTCCATCAAAGGTACAAACACATATAATACAGAAAACAAGGCAACACAAGGGTAGCATCCCCTCACAACACAAGATTTATAAATAATAGTTAAAAGTGACCTTGATCTTTGACCCTTGACCTTGAAAATCGATACGCTTCATCCTCTCTCCATGGACGACATTTGTGGAAGGTTTGATGATTCTTTGATACTGTGTCCTCTACGTTGTTCACAAGTATTTTATGCAATTATCAATTGTGACCTTGACCCTTGTAAGTTGACCTTGAAATCCTCTCTTTATGTGTTTTGTAGAAGGTTTGATGATTCTCTGATGAATGGTGTGTTTTCTATCTTGTTCAAAAGGATTTTAGGCAATAGTCAATATTGACCTTGACCGATGTACTTGACCTTGAAAATCAAGAGGGTTCATCCTCTCTCCATGGGCAACATTTGTGGAAGGCTTAATGGTTCTATAATGAATGTTGTGTCTTCTATCTTGTTCACAAGAATTTTAGGTCATAGTTAATGATGACCTTGACCTTTGACCCTAAAAATCGATAGGGTTCATGGAACATTTGTTGAGGGTTTTATGATTCTCTGATGAATGCCCTTGAGTCTATCTTGATCACAAGATTCTAGACACACACACATATACACAGGCACACACATCCACACGGTAGCGATGCTATATCCCATCCGCAACTAGTTGCAAGGGGATAATTATTACATTTCTTCATATTTTCCCAACAGGATAGGATGTCCATCAAGAGTAGAAACAAAGAATATGTAAAATTACAGATGAATTTTGGTATCTCAAACACTGATATCTCGAATACTATGGCTACATGTATGTTGAAGTGATTTGAAGCTCCCAACAGTGTTTCCATTAACGAGTCGAAAATCTCTGCTTAATTTATGCATTAAAAATACATTTTACCCCTAGAATCATCACTCAAAGGGTCATCATGATGCAGAAAAAATACGAATATAAATTCTGCATTTTGCAATCAGGCTCAATGTTCTTTCTTGGGTGGAACCAGCTGATATAAGAATAAGGGCAGAGAACCAGTTGCACTTGTTCAAATATGGCGATGTTGTACGATGTTGAATTTGTTTTTACAAATTTTAAACCAAACACAAAATCCAATAAAACACTGACGAATGCAGAAAACAATACACGTATCAACACTTCACTGCAACTTACGTCCCTATGCACGGTCTGGTAAAGGTCAATTGGTGCAAAGTCAAGATTTCCTTTTTTATCTTACCAAATGTAAGCTGTGAATTATCAAGGGGTATGGTATCTACAGATGATTCTGCAAATGATGATCTCAGCGTAAATAATGATGGCGGGACCAAGGGGTCACTCAGTAACAGCTAATGTAGGTCAAAATTAAATGTACAGTAAGTTGATATTCAAAATGTGTTACACTCTGATAAAGGTTTTGACCCCCATATACGGCTGGACTTGGTTTGATTGATTGATTATTTGTTGTTTTACGTCCCACTTGAGAATATTTCACTCATATGGAGACGTCACCAATGCTGGTGAAGGGCTGCAAAATTTAGGTCTATGCTCGGCACTCATGGCCTTTGAGCAAGGAGGGATCTTTATCATGCCACACCTTCTGTGACACGGGACTTCGGTTTTTCTGGTCTCATCCGAAGGACCGCCCCATTCAGTCGCCTCTTACGACATACATGGGGATGCTGGGGACCTATTCTAACCCGGATGGACTGGGAATTAAACCTTAGGTTCCCTTGTAAGGTGCTCTAACCACTGAGACCTACTACTACATTCCTCCTTCCTTTAATTTGTCTTTGACCTCAATAACAGACAACCCAGATTCTTTTTGCCCCTGGCAGGACAACCTGTAGTGCAAGGGTGGTCAACAGCACCAAATGCAGATTTAACAGGAAGGTAAAAAAATGCAACTATCCAGACCAGGACTCAAACCCGCGCTCCCTGAATTTCCAGTCGTGTGCTTTATCGACTGAACTAACTGGCCACTAGTAGCGATCAACTTGGCTGACAGCTACATTCCTCCCTACTTAATTGTTTCCATCACCAAAGACACAAAACCCAGATTCTCTTTTACTCTTGCAGGACTTTCAACTGCAAGTCCTGGGGTGGTTCATGGCATCAAATGTAGTATTTAGGAGAGAAGAAAATTTATGGCTGGATTGGGAATCAAAACTCAAGACCCCTGCATTACAAGTCAAGTGCTCTAACCACTGAGCTACATGTACTAGGCCAATATCCACTGACAGTCTGTATAGCCCTAACTACAACAGGTGCTCTAACCACTGCGCTACCAGGCCAATATCCACAGTCTGTATAGCCAAAACTACAACAGGTGCTCTAACCACTGAGCTACCAGGCCAATATCCACAGTCCGTATAGCCTTAACTACAACAGGTGCTCTAACCACTGAAATATCCAGCCCAATATCCACAGTCAGTTTAGTCCTAACTACTACATAATCAATAAACATGACTTAAGCAGCTACTTTTAATTAATTTGTTTCCAATTTCATAATGATATCAAAAGTGATATTTCTGCCATTTGTTTCTAAAATCATTTTTACATCTTGATAAATGGGTTTGTATCTCATATTGAACAGCTGTAGTACATGTGATATTCATATATTACTTGACTTCTGATATTGACCTGAGTAGCTCAGTGGTAAGATCACCAAGCCAGTAATGCATGGTCCCGAGTTTGATCCTCGGTTATAATCACACATTTTTTTCTCTCCTACTTTGCTGCATTAACTTAGTAATGTCCTTACATATACAACCTTCTGTAAACACATAGAGAGGTGACTTTCCATTTTTATTTGCCATTTCATTCAAGAGCTACTAATATCACAATATTCTGACTTTAAAAACAAACCTAGTAATATACCCCAATTTGTGTGTGTGTGTGTGTGTGTGCTTAGAAACAAGATACACTGTAGGATGCAAATAAATGGCACCTGAAAGCTGTCACAGTAAATTATATATTATGAGGATGATATGTTGATTAACAGGCTAAGCAATTTTTAATCAATATTTTTAAAACAAGAAATAGTAC
>CAJDSM010015013.1:6170-39186 GCA_903981925.1 Ostrea lurida
TCATTTTCCAAGTTTGTGTAGGGTTTTTTAAAGAATGTGGACCAAATTTGGTACATTTACGGTAGTCATAAATACTATCTCATGGGATATTACGATATTCCGTGAAAATGATTTGAAAAAGACTTACGACTTCTTTCTTTCTGTAGAGCCCATAATGTGTCTCTGGTCTGATTTTTAAATCCCGAAAAGTCCGTTGCTGAGCACGCTTAGTCTGGAAACGCGCAAAAAAACCCACGGATAGTCCGTCCCCATTCCACACCGTGTAAACACCATTAGCAGGTAATATTGGAATATTGCTACTTACATATGGAAAATAGATGATAGAGAAGCTGAAGTCACCCTGTTTGTCATAAAGATGAGTTGTTCAACACGAAGCAGATGTCGAAGTCTGTGGTGTCTTTGATTTCGAGTTCTTGGATGTATGTAATCGACATATTTGAATGAAAATGATTATTATTAATATCAATATATCTAAATATAGAGTTGAAGGCCACAACAAAATGTGTTTCTTATCATGCAGTGTTTTTCAATAAATTCTGCCTCGTAGAATAAAACAAATGCATGAGCATTCCAAAAGACTGTTGGAAAACCAAATCACCGAAAGCAATGAAGATAATGTCAGTGAAGAACTTGGCATATTTTTTGTATCAGTTCTGAGCATTTGTACATAAAATCAGTGTGGTATTTGATAAAGTATTTTTTGAATGACTGATCGCAAGATTGTAATATTTCCTTTTTCCATGCAACTGTCTACTATGTCAAAAAGTCTAGTCTTTAATTTGTCGTGAGGAATGGTAGTGTAAACTGCAGAAGGGTAATATGTTTTCAAGTTGTTGATTTGCGATTTCAAGTTTGACAAAAGCCGGGGACAATTTAAAGGTCTTCATGAGGAGCAAAGATAGTGATTTAACTGGAAGAATATCTACTGGACCCAGCAATGTATCTATGTTTGTAAGGGTTTTTGTGAAGTTTGAATATCTGTAGAGGTAAATCATATCCATTCGTCTCATTGAAAAGCGAAAACAACGAACAGTGAGCAATCTCGTAAGTCCCAAACAGAATACAAAGCAAGAGTTGGGCAAACAAAGACCCTTGGATATACCAAAGGTGGGATCATGTGCCTAGGAGGAGTAAGGATCCCCTGTCGACCGGTCACACCCACTGTGAGCCCATTGTCTTGATCAGATAAACGGAGTAAACCGTAGTCAGAATCAGTGTATAAAGAACGGCTTAACAATTGCTATAAACAGGTCCATCAGCGTTTAACCCAATGGCAGGGCACATGTATATTGGCAGACTAGATCGTTATAACGACCATAGAATTTGCAAAATTCTGCCTTTAAACGTGCCTGTTGAACGCCCTGCAACATCAACTTGTTTGTAAGTAGCCTGCCTCGATTCAAAAACTGAGCATGCACAAAACTAGCTCTGGCTTATCGAATATGTTGAGAGACATACACACCATATTTAGGTGATGATGGAATGTTGATACATAAATATTGGAAGTTGACGATGGATAAGTTAAAATCGTCCCGTTTGTCCTTTGTTAGTTTGCCGTTAATGTCTATTTTCAAAAAAATATTCAAGTACAAAGCAGATATGAAAGACTGTGGTGTGTTGAAGCATGATTTTTAAGAACTTTAAAAATACATTTGCAATTATGAGCCTTTAAAACGTAGACAATGATGTTACAAGCTTTGTCAGCTGAAACCAAAATATAATCCTCATGTAACCTATCTAATTCTTTTATCACTTCTAGTTTGCAATACACAGAAGGATATACATGTAGATGGTATGTATTATTGTTGTGGTGTGCCCAATACGTGATTTATAATGTTATATTGATTGATTGTATCGAGAATCTTTCACTTATATGGATATGTCACCATTGTCAGTGAAGGGCTGCAAAATTAAGCTTATGCTTGGCGCTTATGGTCTTTGAGGAGGGAGGGATTTTTATCGTGACACACCTGCTGTGACACATGGCCTCGGTTTTTGCGGTCTCACCCGAAGTACCACCCCGTTTAGTCGCCTCTTACGATAACTAAGGAATACTGATGGCCTATTCTAACCCGGATCCCCACAGGGTGATTTATAATAATAATATTAATAAAATCCATTTATGTAGCGCCTCATCTAAAAATACTCTAAAAAACTTTATCATAGTGTACTAAGAAATACAAATATAAAATCTTCCAAATATAAATGCACATAAAAGTACCTGATTTCTAAAACAGCATCACAAAAAATGAAACCTAAAACTCTACTGGCATAAATGTTCTATTACAATTACACATTAAAAGCTTGACGAAAGAGGTGGGTGTATAACTCTTTAAAACGATCAAGTTTCTGACAATTTCTGAGTTTACATGACAGACCGTTACAAAGGCAAATATAACGAACAAAGAACAATCTCGTAAGTCCCAAATAAAATACAAAAAACAAGAGTTGGGCAAACACGGACCCCTGGACACACCAGAGGTGGGATCAGGTGCCTAGGAGGAGGAAGCATCCCCTGTTGACCGGTCACACCCGCCGTGAGCCCATATTCTTGATCAGGAAAACGGTGACGCTGCGGCCTTGTCAAATCTCCGCTCTCTATGAGTCTTTGTCCTGGCTATAGGCACTGTAACCAAACAGGCTGATTCCGATCTCAGCGATCTCGCCTTTATGTATAACGGTGTTATATCAATTCTGATAAATTTCCAGTAGATAGTTAACACACTTGTATACTTACAACAAGAGTTTGTACTGGATACGGTTCTTGACTAGAATCCAATAAAATTGGATCAGAATAGATTATTCTTCTTATATATTTTATGAATTTTTATCTATTCTGACAAAATTTTAGGTTCTTTTTCATACATGTATTTAATAAATAATAATCTTAATAGAGATTAAGTTTTATTGCCATTTGAAATGATATGTCCAGCTGGACTAAAGACTAAGAACAAGAACACTTAGGTATTGTGTAGTTTATGTATAAGATGATCTATATCTAGACACTGTATACTTTGCAATTAAAATGTTTGGATAGATACATACAGGTCGACATCATTGTTATATGATGATCTAATTATAATTTGCCAACACAGCCTATTATCTAGTTGAATGATGTCGGGGATGTTTTATACCAATTAGGCCATTCCTGACATGCTGACTTTGACTGCTAATTACTCTCTACCTGATCTGGTGTGTCCAGAGAACTGTTCTTGCTCTTCTCTTCATTTTAGCATTGTATATTGGAAGCGTGAGATGTGATATTTTGTCTGAAGAGCGCAAGAACATATACATTCACTGGGACACTCAATATCTAGGTTATCATCTAAGAACTTTAACAGTGCAAGGTTGCGAATAGGTAGACGAGTCTACTTATCGCATAACGAAGTATAGTATAATTGATATATGGGTCATGTTTCATCGTATTTGTACGTAAGCTGTTACGTGTCGACTAATGATAAATTCCATTTTGCACTAAGGTGTATTCATGAACCATTACCACGTGTCGCAATTAAAAAAAACACGTGTTTTTCCTTAAAAATTATGCTTCTTAAATACATTACAGCTAAACGTAGTAATTGATTTTATAAATAAATATAATCACAAATGCATTCTGTATGGAATCGAAAACTTGTAGTCATTGAATAATAGATTGAATGAAGAAACGTTCTAAATTTACACTCTATAACACTAAATATATCCTTTATGTGAAAAAATACTTACGTTCCTTCGCTCTGGGAATATGCACAGTAATCTTGCTTCTAAATTCGTCACTCCAGAACGTTTTTAGATGGTAAAATATTTATCATTTGACCTAAGAGATTTGAAGAAATATCGTTTTAGCACTTTGGAGATATAAATGTCTTCAGTTGCATAAAAGGTGAAAATACACCAACTACAGTCTGGGCAACGAGACGTTTCAGAAGAAATCTAAGCTTATGACTGACATAATTTTCCAACACCAAGCTGTCTATATATTGATATCAAACATGAAAAGGACGAACCAAGTAGTACATGTATATATATCATAAAATAAAGGTTTCGTTTAAAAAATACTTACTATAATTGCATTTTATAGGCCTTCATTTCTTTCAAGGTAAAAACAGTCTCCTCATTAGTCTTTTGAGACCGTTAGTTCTGATTTAGCTGTCTCTATCTGCACGAGTTTTACCGGTGGAAAATTGATCTGAGTGGCCTAGTTGAAAATTTTCACTACTAGCATAAATATTTAATTGTGGGCAGCTTTGGCCTGTATTTTATTTTCACTGGTAGTGAAATTATTTTCACTGGTAGTGAAATTATTTTCAATGGTAGTGAAATTAATTTTACTGTTAGTATAAATAATTATTTGTGGGTAGGATGGTCATTGTTGAATCTATTTTCACTAGTGGTGTAAATAATTATACTACCAGTGAAATTAATTTCACTAGCAGTAAAATAATTTTCACTACAAGTATAAATATTTAATTGTGAGTAGCTTTTTATTTTCAATGGTAGTGAAAATAATTTCACTGGTAGTAAAAATAAATAATTGTGAGTAGGATTGCCAACTATTCGGTAACAGGGAAATCAAATTTTACAGGCAATCTTGCCTGTCGCCAATAAAATAATATAAAAGGATCCATTTTTGTGGAATCATGTTTTGCTGTTCTGTATGCAAATAGTACCGCCAGTATATGTTCGTCCCAGTCATTACTCTTTGAATTCTGTATGACCACCAGTTTAGGGAGTGGTAAGCTGTTGCAACTCTTATGCTCTATCCCCATTCGTTTACAGAAGAGATCATTTATTTCGCTACAACATTATCTGCCCTGGTCAGTAATAAGTACATGTAAAGGCAAATATAACAGTGATCAATCTCGTAAGTCCCAAATAGGATACAAAAGCAAGATTTGGGCAAACACGGACCCCTGGACACACCAGAGGTGGGATCAGGTGCTTAGGAGGAGTAAGCATCCCCTGTTGACCAGTCACACCCACCGTGAGTCCATGGTCTTGATCAGGTAAACGGAACCGTTCGTAGTCAAACCAGTGTATGGAACACGGCTTAACAATTGCTATGAAACACATCAGACAGCATGTGGTACGCCATGAGTGCAGACAAATTGGCAAAGATGCTGCACTTTTTTCACATATACCTTCTGCTTCAACCCGCTTTGACAGGCAGTCAGTCATGACAACTATGTAACGGTTTCCTGGAATAAAAATTCAAATCGATGTAGTTTTCGAAGTTGTCTTCGAACAATTTGTTAAGATAGCCATGGAAAAAAAAATCGTGTTCCAATATTAGCAGAACTATAAGCGATTTTTTGTCCACAATGAAATCCTAAGCGACGACATTTTCTCGAATAAAAATAAATTCAATAGTAGGAGCTATAACTACATTATTTATTTCAAGGTTTCATAATTTCATTATCTTCACTAATCAGGGGTTTCTGATAATATTTTGAGTAACGATGTGGATAGGGAACCCGTGATTAATGAAGATATCGTTTCATTTGATGCACACATCAGAAGAGTTTAACTTCAGCATTGATTAATTTGCTACATTGATAATAATAATGAAATTATGATTTTTTAAATCTAATTACGTACTTTTGAATACATAAACATGATACGTTATTGCAGCTTATCTCTGACGTAAATAAGGTCACGTGATGATTATTTAGAAGCATGTTCGCTCGTTGGTGATTGTTTGTGAACTGTACTACAAGGGCAACATTTGCAGAAAAGATATGCATGAAGGCATAATTAACCCCCGAAGATTTCAGGGTTTATCTTAATCACATACACACAATGGGACGGATGAACATGAGTTACCATACCTGTGGTATACTGTACCGACACAGTTTACATACAAAGTTCCTTTTGCATATGTAATGGGAAAGGATTTCTTTCATATTGAAATTAAACATTATATCAACATCAAATCACCGAAACATTAAACTGTCATGATGGTATGCCTGTTTTCGTAATTGAAAATCAAACACTGAATTATGATAAATTTGATTGTCCCCGATGATAGAGCAGCGCTGCTTGCCTTCGTATGTTCATGTTGTAAGTAGATGGCAACAGAACTTATTCAACTACTGATAGCGAAACTATAAACATTAGGCTATTTGTATGTAGACAATACAAGCATATACCATTATCACTGCGATTCATGGGTACAAACAATTTCTAAACATTTAAAACTATCACCACACAATACAAACTCAACCAAGGGGGGTCCTGTAAGAAAGATAGCAGACGATAAGCTGCATGACTCAAAATAAGATTTTATTAAAATTGTTCTGGGTTTTAAAGTTGATGATTTCACTTTCATTAATTTGTCATTCATTTAGCAAATGTTAGATCTATAAGCAAACGCCTTGGGTATTTGCAAAAGATAAAGTAAAGGTGACCCACCCCTCATAACGTGAGGACCTTTGGTGGTTTTGACCACATTCATTAGTTGATATACAGCGAATTACACCACTGTCGTCATACTTACATGTAGCAATATGTGCGATCGCTTTCATGACTATTTCTTCCGAGACAAACTGCTTAACTCCTGACAAATTCGAATCTAAATAAAAGCACTGCAACAATTCTCACCAAAATGTCGATAGATTGTATTGATAGATATATTTTTATAAAGCCCCGTCCGCTTAATAAAAACAAAACCTTTTCATCATAGACCAGGGGTATAATTAAAGATTATGGAACAGATGATATTGCTCAAAGAAATTAATTTTGAATCGAATAATGATTATAACTAATTCCCGATCGTTTCATTATATAGTAATGTCCTATTGTGTGCATACCCACTACATACAATTTTTCTTATGGTGTCAAATATGATTGAAACATTGCAAACGTAGAATGCTGTAATGGAATTGCAGTACCGTGTACTTATTTTTCTTTTTTCAGAAAGCATTTTTCGTTCAAGAAGACAGAGCCTAAAGGTTCGGAAACAATCCTTTTATAGATGTCTATTTTGGTAAAAGGAATTAGAATAATCGAGATTTTAATTAAACAGATAGTAGCTAGATTTAAAAGGCTGTAACTCCCACTCCAAACAATTAAATTCTAATATATTAAAGGCACTTCCTATAAAGTAAATACATCATATACACGAAGATTTTACTGCATCACTGGAACAGAAAAGTTCAAAGCAAAAGTGTTATACCAATCACAGACATTTCACCTATAACACTGTATTAATCTTTACTTTTACTTTTTGTGGACGCTGTAAATAGTTTATTATTCTTTATGATTTCTAATTGATTATTCTTTATACAAGAATATCGGGAAAAGTGAAATAAATAAATTTTATTTGTTTCTATAGTAACTTGTTTTTGTACATAACGATGAGGTTTATCTCCTAATATTGAATAGAATACATGCACGTGCATCTCACCGAAAGGAACGGTGTGTTCAGTGCATTCAGTTTACTTTGTGGCCTTTCACGTGAACGACGAACCCGATTGCCATCGAAGGCAGGGTGTTTACAAACACAAATGATTTCATATTGACTTGCTTCGACCACAACACAAATTGAAGAGGAATTATTGTTTGTTTATCAACTAGATAAGAGAAGTTTATCAAGATCTACTTGTAACATTTTAGAACAATAACCAAACACGGAGAAACGACGTAAATAAGAGTGTACTGTGTCTTCGTTCATTCGTTCACCCCTGAAGGTTCAGAGTGTGACAAAATGCTGTCAACAAGTACAATTTTAATCGTTATAAAGACTATGAACCTTCACGTTTTAAGTACGAAACTAAAGATGTCATTTACATCTATTAAAATTCTTCAGACAGAGCAGTTAGCAATACGCAAAGGAAAGAGTACATGTATACTGTCTTTGTAATTCAAAGACGTTTCAAATAATCAACATTATATACCGGTATTCTTATTTTCTTTTTTCAATTGCAATCGTCATTCTCATTGAATTTAATGACGTAAATCTTTTGTTTTTAATACAAAGGTCAACTTATAATCACACAGCTACTCTGGGAAACTATCTGTTGTTTAAAGCATCATATTGTTCACGTCCAGAGACTAAAACTCGTAGTATTATTTATTGACGGTGACTTTGACGGTAT
This sequence comes from Ostrea lurida, assembly GCA_903981925.1. NCBI lineage: Eukaryota > Metazoa > Mollusca > Bivalvia > Ostreida > Ostreidae > Ostrea > Ostrea lurida. Next base: position 14,264 of record CAJDSM010015013.1, read on the forward strand.
TTTTGGTGCTATGGCCGTCATAGTTGCCATCCTCCTTGTCAACCTTCCTTGAAATAAACATATAGTGAATGTATATGGTATGATATAAGTGGGAATGAATACACTTCTACTATCTCTTTAGAAAAACTTGCCTTTATGATGTAAATCTTATCAACTTATTTGCATTGGTTATTCTCCTCTAAACGTAATGCACAGTCCTGTTTGTTTGTTCGTCAATTTAATGGACTTCGATGATATACTAGTAAACAATATTTTGAGGTGTAATTGCATAAATTCATGTAGAGAATTCGAAAGACAAGAGTAAAGTGCAAATACTTTTCAATACCAAATTGGAAATGAGTCTAAATCGATACTAATCACATTATAACATAATGCATTTGTCATTGACGATACACTTTAAAAAGTGTACTCAGTAACATGTACTAAACTAAACTGTATTTAATGCACGATATGACATTACCATACATTGCAATGACCAATAATCCATTACGTAACAATTTGACATCTTTATTCAAAGATACACTTCTTTAAAGAAATAAATAAGTTAGCTAGATAGTGGACTATTTGATGTGGAAATCGTTCGATTGCTTGCACAATAATATATTCAGATGTGACCCAGACATTTGTATGTCCGAGTTAATTCGTTCGCCGTAACCTCGGTTACCCTCAGTTCGAATCTTCCATTCACACGAGATAAGAGAGAGTAACCTCTGATAAAATGATTCCATTCCAATATAAATACCGTCTCTCTAGATACGGTACCGGTAAATTAATTGTGTCCTCTGAATGCGCATGTGCCTTGAGGACTTATAAAAGGGTAAAGTTCTTGAGACTTAGTGCCACATCGTCATCATGCTGTCCACTACCAACCTCGTTCTCGTCTTCGTTGCCGTCGTGGGTGTTTTTGCTGTACCCGGGGTAGGTCTGCTTTTTGGTTGCAATATGACTGTAACTTTACGTTAAAGTATAAATGCAGCATATTCTGTTTGATCGTATTCGCTTATTGTATTGCTTTGTAAGGTACATATTCAAAAACATCGTTTGGAATTCATCTAGCGTAGGTCTTTTGGACGGTTTTGCTAAAACTGAGGAAAACAACTCATTGTTACACTTATGCTATCATTTGACGTTACTTGTAATACCAAATGTGACCACAGCTATTTAGACTAAACAGCGAGTTTCACTGTTTCCAAAGTATTGACATAAAAGTACAATTTTTAAAGATCTTTGACTTCTAAGTCAGTGTATCAAACCTAAAGCTTTGTAATGCAAGATACAAAACTTTGATATTTAGCAATTATATTCCATGTGTCGGGTGTCATTTGATAAGCACATTTTACCATGATATTGAGGCTAATGCTTAATATAGCATATATATTCACCATTTTAATATAGTGTACTATATTCATTCAAGCATTTTGCCCTTCATAGTTGCATACTTACGGTGTAGCTGAAATCTAACCTATATATATTTGCTGAATGCAAGGTTTCCTAATTTAGACAGAAAGGTTAAGTTTAGAACGACGCACACCGTTTTGCGGGTACATAGTAAAGAGTGGAATACGCAATAGACAAGCCGCTACCTGGCAGTTAATGTCAAGATCAAACGCGCTTAGTTGGATACACAAAAATTGGACAAACTGACATGCCATTTAAAGCTCTAATATTACGATCACTTTGAGATAGAATCTAGGTCACGAAAAGGCAGCGTGTTCTGGCTGACCTAGACGCTTAGTCACTCTTGTCTTATCAATTTAAGACTTTTTTGACCCAGAAAGGATCACAATCGCACTTGCTATAGGAAATGTCCAAGAAATTTGATTTAAAATCATCAATGAGAAAACTTAAAGCAAAATGGACATTAATTTTTAAACTGGTAGATTTTATGAGATACATGTAGGTCTCTATCTAAGGAGATTCTGAATTACTTAAAAACTTCTCTGCACATTTTGATAGATCCATAATGAATCTATAAGTAATTTGAGAAAGTTTTTTTTTCCACAAATCTAATGGAAATAAAATAATATTCGATGGGTATTTTAAGAACACAGTCAAAGCAAGACCGTTTGTACAAGTCAAATGCAAAAGAATTTCAAAGATGAATTTGCTATTTGTTTTTATATATCAAGAAAATATATTATGGTCACTAGCATGTACTTTTAATTTCTTTTCAAATCAGCAAAAGAGAAACATCATAACAGACAGCAGCAGGCTATGGTCAAACAAAAAAGTTCCCGTGTCATTCGACTCTAGTGTTGGTAAGTATACCGGTGGAATGGCAATCCTGACGATATAACGCGTTGTCTCTAAATTATTGTGAATATAAATGTGACTTCTGTTAAAGTCTCTTCTATAAAATGCAATGAATATTATAGTAATATGTTTCTAGAAATGATAAAGAATACAGGAAATGGGTTTTTAAGATGTATTTTGTTAGTATCTGTGCATAATATATTTTAGATGGCTCAATGAAAGAGAAGGTTTTGGCGGCCATTCAGGAGATTTCATTTTCCACACACGCCCAGGGGCAGAGCTGTATCCAATTCATACCTAGAACAAACGAAAAGGACTACGTAGTGTTTACCTCTGTTGTATAGTAAGCATCGACATCCCTCTGAAAGATTTTGTTACGTAATTAAATGTATAATAATGTGCTCATTTTTGGACTATATACGTTGCTGAAGTTAAGATACCGACTAACTGGTATGGTACTTCGAAATTAATGGTCATTGCCAAAAGAATCAGAATGTTTTGTCTCTACACAATAAGGATTTCCGCATTTGCTTTAACGCATCCATATATAATACATTGCATGTCAATGGAAATGTGTGATTCAAACCTTTTCTGACTTCAGTGGATCAGGAGATAGTTTGCCTGGCCGTCTGGGTGGTGTCCAGTACGTACATTTGTACCGTGATGCAGCTAAGGCTGATATTATGCAGCTCATCATGTATCTGTTGGGGTTCTTCAATGAATTCCGCCGTCCTGATAGAGACAGCCAGGTTGTTATTCATTATGACAACATTGCCCCAGGTGAGAAATCCTTATCAAAATAAATTCATGTCAGGAAATAAAGAAAGAAGCAAAGGTTCAATTTGTTCAAGCCAAAATTAGTTGTTCTGTATTTGTTTAAATAAACTTTGGTTATCATCGAATATTTTGTATATTTACAGAATATCAAGGATTTTTCCAAATTACTAATGATACCACATTCTTCAACTATCCATTCGACTTCGAATCCATCACGTTCTTTTTCCCATACGCCTGGGCCATTGATCCTTCCAGACCAACAATTACCCCTAAATATGACGCTGTCACCATCCCATACAAACTCTCCCTCAGCAAATACGATATCCTTAACATCCAGAGAGAATACAAATGTGGAATTGGTATGCATTTCTTGTGTAATAAAGAAACAAAACCAATATAGGAACAATTTATTTGAAATTCACACATAATCGTAAATCGCTTCATCAGGAAATAACCTTTTGTTTGTTTTAGACAACGGAAACCAGATTGACCTTTTGGATGGTATGTCGTCAATATTCCATTTTCATCCATTTCAAATTTGATCTAACAATGGAAAAGTATTTCATTTTTATATTTTTCCATAGATAAAGAATTCCATTTCCGTTTCAGGAACTGTCTCTTATTGTAACTTTGAGTTTGATCTTTGCGAGTGGACTCAGTTGACCGATGACGATTTCGACTTCCAAAGAAGGAAAGGACCTGCTCCTCGTAGTAATGTGACAGGACCAATGGCCGATTACAGCAGTGGTAATGGTAAGCACCGATCAAAACAATAATAGCTAACTCTAACAAGAAATGCATTGATTAATGTTAGCGTGAAGGATTAGACATTTTCAGAATCGAAATATTGTTTTTATAGGTTTCTACGTATATGCTGGTGCACAGGGCGAACATAACGAAGAAGCACGAGTTATCTCTCCTGTTTTGAAAGCTGGCGAATACTGTCTCCGATTTTACTACTTCCTTTATGGTCAAGATATCCACAAATTCAGGGTTAACACGAGAGTTGGTGCGGTGGATACCGTCCTTGATTCCCTGGAAGGTAACCAGGGAGGCAGCTGGCACACTTACACACGAGCCATCACCATGAACGTTGATTTCCAGGTCTGTTTGAGTCTCTAAATTTACTTTACAATATATCATTTCTGAAATACATAATAAAAAGATGAATCAGCAACTGATACCCAAGATGAATGAAAAACACGAGCAAAATACTCCTCTTAGTTTACAATATATAATGGCGAAGTAAACAATGTGTTAAACGTAATCATATTCCCAAAAACATATATACAAAATCGAGTGTAGGGCAAATGAAGATATATTCTAATGAGTGCTGGGAAAATACATAATTATGATTTTTTTTAAATTTTAGATCTTCTTGGAGGCCATCATTGGAGGTACAGACAACGGCGACATGGCTTTTGATGATGTTTACATCTTCCGTGGCCGTTGTATAGCTTAAACATTATTCAGCTCATTAGTGTCTTGGGATGTCTACATATTTGAAATTACATAGACTTTCTTAATTGATCAAAGTATCTTTTCACTAACTATCATAGAATGCTTGAATCTTTGTTTTAAGGTTTATCAGCACTACCATGTTAGTTAAGGGTTGTAATACGTCATTATATCGTGTACATTGTCATCAAATACTATTTTATACATACCATTGTTTTAATAAATAAAAATAGAATTGATGTTTCTTTTCATCATTTGCCTCTTGACCAGAAGTGACGTGGTTTAAGATGACTGGCAGTTGAACCTGTTTCAGATAATTTGTGCATTTCAGTCTTGAGTAATTGTTTTGTTTTCAGAAAAAGTTCATTGTGCTCTAGATACGATATGCATGCAACAATATTCTTGGACATATAGTCTTCAGTACGTTCGCCATAACACCATACAATAATACAAAGTCCAGGGACCATTTTTGAAAATGATAAATAATCTATATATTTTCGATTTCACTCATGACATATTGTCTTCTTTGTTACAAAATGAAGATAAAACCGCTAAAAGGGGAAAACGTTTGCATTCTTCAAAACCCGCATACACTCGAGAACGTTAATCTTATACGGTACCAATTTTGATGCACCAGATGCACATTTCGACAAATTATTTCTCGTCAGTGAATGTTAGATTAGCAGAGAGACGACAGACACCGAGAGCCAGTTGTTACTGAATTTTGTAAATATATCATTGCTATAACACGTATCTGTTCCGAATTTCTCCTTGTCCACTCTAAATTTTTCAATCTGGACCCAATTTGGATCTTATTTGTTTTAGAATTTAATGAATTAACATTGTAAAAATAAAATCGCACAAACTTCTCTGTGGACCCTCACGTAAAAGTGGAATTCAGGTATATATCTGTGCGTGTGTAATATGTTAACTTTTACACATGCATTACACGTATTAGTATACATTGTATGTATGTATATTTCACCCACAGAGTCAAATCTTTATAAGGATGCAATATTGAATAAAGAAATCAAGTATCCCATGTTTTTTCGAGGCAGTTCATTGAATATGTGATGTTAGAATATTTTCCTATAATTCATTAAGAAAGTCACAACGCGTATTCTGTCGAGTAGTCACACCCGCTGTGACCCCTATATTTTGATCAGGTACATGGAGTTATCCATAGTCAAAGTAATTGTATAATGAACGACCTAACAATTGGTATGAAACACGTCAGACAGCATATGACCCAATGGCAAGATCTATTGGCAAACTAGATTGTTATAACAACCATAAAATTGGCAAAATACTGACTTTAAACGTGACAGTTCAAATCCCTGCAATATCAACGTGTTTGTCAGTAGCCTGTCTCGATTCAAAAACTGATCATGCACAGAACAAGCTCTTGCTTATCGAATCAATTGACATAAATACCTAATGCAAGTAATGATGGAATGTTGCTATATCAATATTGGAAGTTGACCATGGAGAAGCTGAAATCATCCTGTCTGTATTAACAGTTGATTTGTTAGTTTGCCGATAATGTCTATGTTTAATAAAAAATATCTAAGTACAAAACAGATGTAGAAGATTCTGTGATGTCTTTTATTTCAAGGTCGTTGGGATACAAATAGGCGAAGGTAACATCGTGTTAAACGTAATCATAATCCAAAAAACATGTACAAAATCGAGTGTAGCGCAACATGGACCTCCGACAAAAGCGAAGGTAGGATCAGGTGCCATGGAGGAGTAAGCATCCTCTGCTGACCGGTCACACCCGCCGTGAGCCCGTAGTCGAAATAAAGTAAACGGGATTACCCGTAGTCAAATATAGTAGGAAAATGACAGTCTAACAAAGGTTATGAAACAAATCAGTCAAGATATGACTTAGTGATACTTTGTAATCGCAAACAAGGTCACTATAGCGACCGTAGAATTTGCGAAATGATGACTTTAAACGAGATTCGTTATAACCCTGCAATTTCAACTTTTTTGTTAGTAGTTGGTCTCGGATATGTCGAATGAATTATGAATGAAATGATTATTATTAAGGATCCTCTATACACTAACGAAATTTTTTTTAGACACTGGAAAATTAAATCACATTAAGGTGTTAATATTAAGTTTATCTAAGTAGTTTTTATACATGTTCAAAGATAATGAAGTATTGATGAAAAAAAATCACCATTGCTCACTTGAATGAAAACAAAACATGCAAATAAAGAGTTCAGTAACTATCTTAATACCACCTTCACACTCACGGATTTTTCTTACGAGTCCTTACGGATCCCGACTCGTAGTCAATCGCAAGCATTCGTAAATCACTCGTCGGTATCCGTTAACAACTCGTTACAGCTCGCACACACTCGTAAGGATCCGTGAAAGTTGGGCTAAAATTTTTGACATGTCAAAAAAATTTTTACGATTGTCCACGGATTTCTTTTCCGTAAATAACCCGTAAACCAATCGTAACATTCCGTAACTATCGTAAACTGGCCACAAGAACACGTAAACTGTCTTAAGAATCCGTAAAACACTCGTAAAAACTATTTTTAACGAATCTTTGCGGTTAGTTTACGATATGTTACAGATAATTTAGGAGTTGTTTACGTATTATTACGAACGTCTAAGTGATATTTACGATTTCATTTGCGTCGGATTACAATCACTTTACGGATTGCTTAGAGTCATTAAGAGCACTTTACGATAGACACGATTACTTTACGAGTATTTTTGGGATAGTGAAAGGAGCAGTTTTAGAAATTGCTGATACAATTTTAATCTGCACCATTCTGTTCCAAGTAATGTCAGTTGTCGAATGATTATGCATAGCCAATTCGAACACTTTGAGTCACAAAACGCACACAATCGAAACTAACTCCCAACTATTCGTAACAGCACGTTATCAACACGTTAACATTTCGTGATACACGTAAAAGCAAAGGTAAATTGTAACTTTCCGTAAAGTACTCGTAAATAATCCCTAATAAGCTCGTAAAATGTCGTAAATTGCTCGTATTTATCCGTGTTCACTCGGAACAAATCGTAATGTTTGCCGCAAATACATCGCAAGAACTCGTAATAAACCGTAAATGGCCCGTGGATACTCTTAAATCGCTCTTAAATAACTCTTAAAAGTGTCTAAATCGTAGCAATCCGTGTACTTTTACGGATTTGTAGAATACGTAAGGATCCGTAAGAAATCCGTGAGTATGATGGGGATATTACCTACTGACGTGTTACAAATGATTCAACTGATGAAGAATTGGGTAATACACCACAGTATTACTGTATATTTCAATTCCGATCTAAGGGCAGATAGCTCTAATTGCTTGAAATTACTAGCTCTTTTGTATGCAGTGTAGAGAGGGGCCTTAATTGATAAACGTCGTCAAATATTTAAATGTCGAGTTAATGACCACAGCTAGAATCTCTCTTTTCTGTAGAAACTTTTTGTAATATAATATATACTCAGTTTACCTGATTAAGATTTAGGGCTCACGATGAGTGTGTCGCGATCGACAGGGGATACTTACTACTCCTAGGCATCAGATCCCACCTCGGGTACATGTATATCCAGTGGTCCACATTCAGGGGTCCATGCTTTTTTTTTAATATATACCCATCAATGATCCGAGTCTTGATACTGTAAAATCCACAGAGTGCGATCCGACTTTCCGGATCACACACTGTAGTTTTCTGAATTGGGTCACCAAATCTTTGAAACTGATGACGTCACAAAGCATCAAAGCGTGTTCATAAACAAAACTGTTTGTACGCAACAAATAATTTCACGGTATGTTTGTGGATTTTTTTATATTTAAACACATTTATCGTATAAACGTCGATTTAATGACACAGGTAAAGGGGTATATAATAAATTTAACTGATCCGAGAAGGATCACGTCTCGTTGACAGGCGCGGACATCAGATCAAACTCGACGCTTGCTGCGTCTCGTGTGTCTGGTGATCCGACTCTTCGGATCAAGTTCTGCAGTAATAAATTAAATGTATTGCTTGTGGGAGTTATGTATATTGCTGCACCTTTTCAGACTTACCTGATCAGATATTGTGTTTATTCAGTTGATATAGTGCATGCAAGATCATAAGCTTGTAATTTAGAATTGTTCATTCTGTGAGTAGTAACTTTTATTTCATACGATAATTAATTAGTTCCAGAAAAAACAATTAAAAGGAAATATACACATTAAGTTTCATTATAACTAAATACAATCGTATATATAAATACATTCCACTTGTTCTACACAAATAAACACTATTCCTGTGACAAAAAACAAAATCACCTTTCTCAGTGTACATACATGTATGTGTGTCTAATAGTATCATTGTCAGGATTATATATCATATAGAATAGTCAATTATTCGCTTATAAATACTAGTATATCATAATGGTACACGTGCTATTCAATACTTATTCTATCATCAGCTCTCATTGCTTACAGCATTTCAATTTTTATTCCCAATATATGTATCAATTCTGAAAAAATGGAGCAATAAACAATCACGATAGGACTTACAATATTTGGATACTTACGAAAAAAAACAACAAAATCCCAGCATGCTAAATCAATAATTGTAAATGTTCAACAGAAGGTGAAAGAAAACTTTTAAAAAAAGCTTGTTTTTAGATTCTCGTTGGTTAATTTGGGGTATGAATTGGGAAAAAGATATTCAAACACACAAAATTATCACAATTGAAAATCAAAATAAAAAAAGAGATCACTGTCACACACTGGGTATACAACCGATGTCTTCGTAGTACAACATGGCTCTTGTGCGACGCGAAATGTAAGGGATCGAAAATGTCAATCAAGAGGAATAATAGAATTTCAAACATTACTTATTGCCAGTAGCAGAAATACGAGTAAGTTTGAATTTTCCATCAAAATTAACTACACACTTCATAATACTACAAACATGAGTAGAATAAAAAAGTAATGTTTTGAAGGGTGTAAATTGATTACCGTTACAAACTCATGTATAAGCAAAGGACATCGCAACATGCATTTCTAACGCTTAAATCGCTTTCCTATCTTTACAAATAATGATGCTACTTTATGCTGATGGAATGGAAAGTCACTATTAGAATTCAAAACAATATTTGATACAAAAATTTTGAATTACTTAATTTTCAAATCAAAATGTATTTCAAACAGATGTTTCACTAAAAGGGAATGAGAAAGGGCGTGGCAAGATCCTCGTGGAAAACAACATCTTGATAAGGAGGCAGGTCCACTTTTGGCTCGTTCTGCCGACTTTGAACGGAATTTTTTTCTCTTTCAGTTTTCTTTCTCGGCCCTTGCGCTCGTCATCATCTTCATGCAACTCCTGAAGCTACAATACATTATTCAAAAATATATATTTGTAAGTAATCCTGTCTGTAATGTATGAAACAAAGTTGTTACTATAATTACATGTATTCTAAATTATGACATTGTCAAAAAAATATAAAAGCTTATTATCAACTTTTGGTAATATTCTTCTGTTCATCATCGATATTGGAGGTGTATGTTGGTGGAATGAGTGACCTGATTCTGTATGTCTGTGATTCATACGCCGTTGGAGTTGATATAGGCGATTTCTTGCAAGCTCTGATCCCTGGATGAATACGACGAACTGGCATACGCATCGATATGACCAAGCTGCTTTGATCTGTCTCCTTCGTCGTGATAGTGACCTTTCCGACCTTCCGTAAGTGAAGACGATCGTTTTAATTACGGCTTTAATCTGCGTTCACTGCAGCAAACAGTGTCAAAAGGAGACAAGGATGACGGAGCTCCAGGGATATTGCTGAAACTCCAGCAGTCTGCTAGCGTGCTATGCACTGGGGAACTATCCATGCTAACAGACTTTTGAATAGTTTCCTTTTCTTTTCGGTTGTCCTGACTTTGAATGCAATTCATCATTTCCACTTCTGTTTAATCTCGGTTCGCTATCACTTGAGGAGACACCATGTTTCTTGCTGACTTCGGTTGTACATTCAATACCTACATGTGTTTCGAGTCTTCAGGGATTACAGCTCTGTTGTTTGCTATCGACAATTGTTCTCACTCATAGATTTACTGTCAGAAGAATTTCCATTAACATCTCCAAATTTTCAAAGAATTTTCGACGGCATCTTCTTTCGTGCCGTGTATTATTGGACGAAATATTGATATCAGACTAGATTTCGGATTGGGAAGGGCAAAATTATTTTGCATATGTGTTGAAGCACTTGGAAAGGAGGATGTTCCACCAGAACTGTCGCTCAACAAATTCAAAGATAAACTGTTTGGCAATTTGCCTTGAAGAAGTTGGCGTTACCGCTATGTACTTGTTGCAAGAGATTTTTGTAGCTATGCGAGGTGACAGATACCATGTATTGCGATTTGGGTAACGAAAGAGAGGGAGGGGAACAGGAATCTTGAAGTTACTCCCTCCTCATGATGTACATCTTTCATAATTCTTTGATGGCATCACTCACAGTTCCGGTTCCGGGTCAATGATCATCTCTGTATCCCAATCATCTGTTCTCACATCCATTAGATCACCAGGTCCATGGGAACATATATTCTTTCTCAATCTTATTACCGACCAAATCATGATGTTTGCTTGGCGTGCTCCAGCCTGGATCTTTCAAGGTCTCTATTTGTGATACCAAGCCAACTTCGTCTTTTATAGTGAAGTCCAATTCTGAGCTGAGAACTACTCCTACCAATAATATTAAAAGATTTTAATCACTACGCATATGCTCTTACAATTGGGGTTGTTAAAATTGAAAAATATGAAGCTAATCTGTTCATATATCGGAACCCCATATGACTATATACGTGACATATACTATATCACACATTTGACAGCCGATATTTTGCCCCCCTCCCCCCTCCCACCGAAAAAAAGTAAAATAAAATAATCAAAAAAATTTTTAGAAATATCCTCTTACATAAATCTAGTTCATGTATATTCGGAATCCTAAGGCTAAAGCAAAAATGATAGACCTTTTACAAGTCTATATTGCCTATTCTGCACGAGACAAATGTTTGGAAAAGGTTTATGTACACAAGTGCTTATTAAAATGCAATATACTGTAAATAAGTACAATTTCAATGTTCTCAATGTAGGCACCACGGGAGGGAGAGCGTGCTTTATATATATACAGACCATCATGGAGTGAGTGGATAGTACAGAATCTCTGTTCATCAGAAAGACTGTTACCGCGCCGCTCCAAACTCCCGAGAGCGAAGGATAACCCACCGTCAGACAACCTGTCACACGGTCAAACATGTACAACGCCCCCCGTTAGAATCTTCAGCCCTTGAAGCTACAACTACACTGACCTGAGTATCATTGCACCCCCCGGTGATCGTGCGTGGATGGTGGAAGTCACTCGAGTGAGTTTGTGGCTGGTTGATAATATGGTGAATGTGCTCAATAGGGGTGAGCTTACAGGAGTGTTATCGGCTGTAGTTCATCTATTAGAAGTAGCGCAAGCTTCAGTGTGCCCGCGTCACTCTCAAATAGCCATGGCTCCATACTCGAAATCTCACAAAGGTTGTTGATTATCATTCATGTTCAAAAATTAAAAGAGAAACCAGTATTTTGCTACTTAATCGCCAAGGAGCTTGGACCTTTTGTACCCCAAATTCAACAGGACTTTCGAGAGACCCATGAACCAGTACGTAGCTCTCGAACCTTCTGTATTACATGTACTGATAATTGGAGCGCGTACATCAATATTGTGAATAGCTCAATTGACATACCGAGACATAGAAAGGGCGCGAGAAACCATATTGCTAGCTTAATGATCTTTCCATGACTTGACCTGTTTGACCTTTATCCACATGTCAAGTGATAATAACTCTCGTGACCGGCTATCCCCAAAGTGGTGAGCTCTATGGAACTGCCATGGATATGGTGGTACTTACCGATAGAAAAGATGAATGCTCTTAAACCTGCAAGAACCCATCAGTTGACTTCTTTTGTGTCAAGTGCGCTTGACCTTTGATCATTTTTGAGACCATCTCCTCGTGCAAAATATACTCTCCTAACGCTCACTCAGAAGGATAGCATCTCATCTCGACACTCCCCACACACTCATGAGGATCATGATATGTACTTCTTAATCTGTGACATAATAGAGGCAGTACATTATGACAACCTGAGCAAAGGATTGAGACGTGAACACCCTTTAATTACGTGTGGCTGATATGGCAACAATTAATCTGTTTACATACGGTCGAACGACAAGGACAATCCATTATTAACCGATAACGCCCCCGTCCCCCACTCTGTGTCCTCAAACTTGGTGGTCGTGCGGTTTATTAGAATTAAGCATCCACTCAATGGAGGATCTCTTCATATACACACATATATAGTTTTGTCCTCTTTCAAGTGGTACCTAGAATAGACCCACCCCAATATAACGTCAGCTGCTCATAGCTGTCTCGCTTGTGCACATAACCACTAAGTCTACGCTATCCAATGTTCACAGAGACACACACAGCGTCCATAGTGGTCAGAAACCCCTACCCCGGGGACCACCAATTTAACAATTTGGTGAAGTTACGCGGCGCTCTTCCTATTGATTCGTGCTGTGTCCCTATATATATAATCGCTGCCCTGCTGAAGCTCCGTTGTCTTAGTTGAACAGGGTCAGGAAGGGCACTCTACCAAAATTGTTAATTGGGTGGTTGGCACAGCGGGGCGCTAGGAGGTTCTCGACCCAGACTCCGGGGACTGCATAGCACACTGTGACTTGAAGATAGCATAGTGTCTGTTGAGGATGTCGCAAACGTCTTTGAATCAAACATGTGCCGAGGCAGTCGCTTTATACATTTACATTCCTGTGAGGCTATGAAATATAGAAAGTATGATGCACGGATGATGCTATATAGTAAGCTCTACATATATACACGTCGGTGCTGTTTTATATCAACAAAAGGGGGGGGAGTTACTGGAATACTGGATGTCTGTCGGTCCGTATGATAAACAGATGTTTTCCAGGCATTAAAGTGTTAGCCTTTGCCACTAGAGGTTACCGTATCAGGATTGAGTGCTGTCTACCATAGAGTATGACTGACGAGTGTTCTCCTCTAGCTCGAGCCCCATTTTGGGTCAAAAGTTGTCCTGCACTTGCTGTTAGAGATATAGCGCCTAACCAGAAGTACGCCCAAATATGGTTTGCAGGTTTTTAAGAGCAATTATCTTTTCTACGTAGAGCATTCTAATACAATCCCGTACTGTGTGGATATACCACTGCCAGTGTAGACACGAGTGGGACGTTGACTGTCGTGTTTGTTGATTGAGGTGGTGGTGAGATCTGGCGAGAGCAGGTGCGGGAGTTGTGCGAGCCAGAAGTGCACGTGGACAACTCTCCGAGCCTGACCTGGGCTCTCTCTGTGTGGCAATCATGCCTCACGGTTGCTGTATCGTTTCCCACCGAGACATGTGTGTGCCGCATAGTGGTTACTCATACCGTACCCGCTGGTCACCTAGAGTAGCAGTGAGACGTACGCTCACATAAAAGGTCTTCGAAGAAAATCAATAGATACTTTGATTTTTCGTGGGTGCCAAGGCGTTAGATGCAGTGTTCGACTAAGGCATCGACTTAGGCATTTTGCAAGTCATGCAGTAAGTGTGTCTTACTTTTAAATTTCGGTCGGACGATCTCGCAAACTCGGAACTAACAGCTCTCTCGCTCGAGATTGACAGATGATTAGATCTTATGTTAGTTGAAGATCACTTGCCATCGCCTCTGATTAGGCATATTTTTGGAATAGAGAAGATGCGCGCGGTTGATAACCTCGTGGCATGTACCCGAAGCGGTGAGTTACGAGTGAGCCTTAATGCTCTGAACTAATCAATTAGAGGACTCATGTCACTATCGCAGATGACCTACTCTCATACACGCTAGTTACGCTCGCTCGCGTATGATATATGTAGTTTTATCCCAGGAGCAGACCCAGCAGCTCTATATGATATATAGCCACAATACGAATACCTGCCTTGCCAGCATATAGATATAACAACTTGAAGAGTTGTGAAGTTAGGAACTCTCGCTCCTATTGTACTACTGGTAGTAGATTGATGTATGACTATATATTGCATTTATAATGCACTTGTGTACATAAACCCCTTGTCCACATTTGTCTCGTGCAGGGACATTACCTTATCGCTAATATAGATTTGTAAAAGTCTATCATTTGCTTTAGCCCCGCACTGTCACGTGTGGGCAGTATGTATTAATTGACCTAAAGATTGGTATGGTAGACGCGAGGAATCCGTGTGTCTAACTCTCTTTTAAAAGTACGGACTATGGCCAGTGTACCATCTCCATAAATGTGTACCTCTTCTCCGGGAGGGGGGTTAGGTAGGGCGGCAGTGAACATCAGTGCAGAGCGCTCGGTCAGAACAAAGATGCTGAACAGAGTATCCGGATGACTATAATTCACGTATATAGTCATATTGGTTCCGGATTATAACAGGATAGCTTCATAATTTTTCAAGGTTTTAAAGCAATTGTAAAGAATGCGTATTGATTAAAAATCTTTTATATTATTTGGAGTATTTTCCAGCTCAGAATTGCGACTTCCTATTAAAAGAACGAAGTTGCTGTTGATCACCAGAATAGAGACGCCTTCGCAAGGATTTCCCAGGCGAGAGACCGCCAGACAACAAGATCATGATTTGGCGCGGTTAATAGATGAGATAGAATATTATGTTCCCATGGACCGGTGATCTCATGGTGTGAGAACAGATGATTTTGGATCAGAGATATCATTGCCCGCGAACCTGGAACATGGAGTGCATTGCCATCACAAGTTATGATAGATGTACATCATGAGGAGGGAGTAACTTCAAGATTCCCCTGGTTCCCCTCCCCTCTTTCTTGTTACCCACGGGTGCGTGGGTAGGCTGGCTCGCACCTCGCATAGTCAAGAATCTCGCTTGCAGACAAGGTTGCAACGGTAACGCCAACTCTTCAAGGCAAGTGCCAAGAACAGTTTATCTTTGAATTTGTTTGACCGACAGTTGATGGTGAGCAACATCCTCCTTTCAAGTGCTTCAACACATATGGCAATATAGACATTTTGACTTCCAAATCCGAAATCTAAGTTGATATCAGGATATTTTCGTCCGATAAACGACGGCTATTCGAAAGAAGACTGCTCGTCAGAAAATCTTTTGAAAATTTGGAGGATGTTGAATGGAAATTCTTCTGACAGTAAGAGTCTGATTGAGTGAGAACAATTGTCGATAGCAAACAAGCAGGAGGCTGTAATCCTGAAGATCGAAAACACACTGTAGGTTATTGAATGTACACCGAAGTCAGCAAGAACATGGGTGCTCCTCCAAGTGATAGCGAAACCCGAGATTACAACAGAAGTGGAGTAATGATGGAATCTGCATTTTTCAAAGTCAGACAATCCGAAAAAAGAAAAGGGAAACATTCAAAAAGTTCTGTTAGCATGGAGTTTAGTTGCCCCAGGCATAGCACGCTAGCAGTGCTGGAGTTTCAGCAATATCCCCTGGAGCTCCGCTTCATCCTGTTCCTTCTTTGGAACTGTTTGCTGCAGTGAAACGCAGAATTAAGGCCGCATTAAACGATTCGTCTTCACTTACGGTGATAGGCGGAAATAGGTCACTAATCACGACGAAGAGACAGATCAAGCAGCTTGGTCATAATCGATGCCGTAACAGTTTTTGAACAAATTCTGCTTCAGTAAGTATCGAAATAAAGAGTTGTAATTGAGAACATTGAAATTGTACTTATTTACAGTATATTGCATTTTATAATGCACTTGTGTACATAAACCCCTTTTCCACATTTGTCTCGTGCAGAATATGCAATATAGATTGTAAAGGTCTATCATTTTGCTTTTAGCCTTAGGATTTCCCAATATAATTGACTAGATTTATGTAAGAGGATATTTCTACAAATTTTTTTGATTATTTTATTTTACTTTTTTCGGTGGGAGGGGGGAGGGGGGCAAAATATCGGCTGTCAAAATGTGTATATAGTATATCACGTATATAGTCATATGGTTCCGATATATGAACAGATTAGCTTCATATTTTTCAATTTTAAACAATTGTAAAGCATATGCGTATGATTAAAATCTTTTATATTATTGTAGGAGTATTTCCAGCTCAGAATTGGACTTCCTATTAAAAGACGAAGTTGCTGTTGATCACCAAATAGAGACCTTGAAAGATTCCAGGCGGAGCACGCCAACAAAACATCATGATTTGGTCGGTAATAGATTGAGAAAGAATATATGTTCCCATGGACCTGGTGATCTCATGGATGTGAGAACAGATGATTTGGATACAGAGATGATCATTGACCCGGAACCTGGAACTGTGAGTGATCGCCATCAAAGAATTATGATAGATGTACATCATGAGGAGGGAGTAACTTCAAGATTCCCTGTTCCCCCTCCCTCTTTCTTGTTACCCAAATCGCAATACATGGTATCTGTCACCTCGCATAGCTCAAAATCTCTTGCAACAAGTACAACGGTAACGCCAACTTCTTCAAGGCAATTGCCAAACAGTTTATCTTTGAATTTGTTGAGCGACAGTTCTGGTGGAACATCCTCCTTTCCAAGTGCTTCAACACATATGCAAAATAATTTTGACCTTCCCAATCCGAAATCTAAGTCTGATATCAATATTTCGTCCAATAATACACGGCTATCGAAAGAAGATGCTCGTCGAAAATTCTTTGAAAATTTGGAGGATGTTAATGGAAATTCTTCTGACAGTAAATCTATGAGTGAGAACAATTTGTCGATAGCAAACAACAGAGCTGTAATCCCTGAAGACTCGAAAACACATGTAGGTATTGAATGTACAACCGAAGTCAGCAAGAAACATGGGTGCTCCTCAAGTGATAGCGAACCGAGATTAAACAGAAGTGGAAATGATGAATTGCATTCAAAGTCAGGACAACCGAAAAAGAAAAGGAAACTATTCAAAAAGTCTGTTAGCATGGATAGTTCCCCAGTGCATAGCACGCTAGCAGATGCTGGAGTTTCAGCAATATCCCCTGGAGCTCCGTCATCCTTGTCTCCTTTTGAACTGTTTGCTGCAGTGAAACGCAGATTAAAGCCGTCATTAAAACGATCGTCTTCACTTACGGAAGGTCGGAAAGGTCACTATCACGACGAAGGAGACAGATCAAAGCAGCTTGGTCATATCGATGCGTATGCCAGTTCGTCGTATTCATCCAGGGATCAGAGCTTGCAAGAATCGCCTATATCAACTCCAACGGCGTATGAATCACAGACATCAGAATCAGGGTCACTCATTCCACCACATACACCTCCAATATCGATGATGAACAGAAGAATATTACCAAAAGTATGATAATAAGCTTTTATATTTTTGACAATGTCATGATTTAGATACATGTAATTATAGTAACAACTTTTGTTTCATACATTACAGACAGGATTATTCTACAAATATATATTTTTGAATAATGTATTGTAGCTTCAGGAGTTGCATGAAGATGATGACGAGCGCAAGGGCCGAAGAAAGAAAACTGAAAAGAAGAAAAAATTCCGTTCAAAGTCGGCAGAACGAGCCAAAAGTGGACCTGCCTCCTTATCACAAGATGTTGTTTTCCACGAGGATCTTGCCACGCCCCTTTCTCATTCCCCTTTTAGTGAAACATCTGTTTGAATACATTTTGATTTGAAAATTAAGTAATTCAAAAATTTGTATCAAAAATATTTGTTTGAATTCTAATAGTGACTTTCCATTCCATCAGCATAAAGTAGCATCATTATTTGTAAAGATAGGAAAGCGATTTAAGCGTTAGAAATGCATGTTGCGATGTCCTTTGCTTATACATGTAGTTTGTAACGGTAATCTCAATTTACACCCTTCAAAACATTACTTTTTATTTCTACTCATGTTTGTAGTAATTATGAAGTGTGTATGTTAATTTTGATGGAAAATTCAAACTTTACTCGTATTTCTGCTACTGGCAATAAGTAATGTTTGAAATTCTATCTATTCCTCTTGATTGACATTTTCGATCCTTACATTTCGCGTCGCACAAGAGGCCATGTTGTACTACGAAGACATCGGTTGTATACACAGTGTGTGACAGTGATCTCTTTTTTTATTTTGATTTTCAATTGTGATAATTTGTTGTGTTTGAATATCATTTTTCCCAATTCATACCCCAAATTAACCAACGAGAATCTAAACCAAAAGCTTTTTTTAAAAGTTTTCTTTCACCTTCTGTTGAACATTTACAATTATTGATTTAGCATGCTGGGATTTTGTTGTTTTCTTTTCGTAAGTATCCAAAATTGTAAGTCCTATCGTGATTGTTTATTGCTCCATTTTTTCAGAATTGATACATATATTGGGAATAAAAATTGAAATGCTGTAAGCAATGAGAGCTGATGATAGAATAAGTATTGAATAGCACGTGTACCATTATGATATACTAGTATTTATGAAGCGAATAATTGACTATTCTATATGATATATAATCCTGACAATGATACTATTAGACAACACATACATGTATGTACACTGAGAAAGTGTATTTTGTTTTTTGTCACAGGAATAGTGTTTATTTGTGTAGAACACAGTGGAAATGTATTTATATATACGATTGTATTTAGTTATAATGAAACTTAATGTGTACATGTTTCCTTTTAATTGTTTTTTCTGGAACTAATTAATTATCGTATGAAATAAAAGTTACTACTCACGAATGAACAATTCTAAAATTACAAGCTTATGATCCTTGCATGCACTATATCAACTGAATAAACACAATATCTGATTCAGTAAGTCATGAAAAGGTGCAGATCAATCATAACTCCCACAAGCAATACATTTATATTATTACTGCAGCAACTTGATCCGAAGAGTCGGATCACCAGATCACACGAGACGCGAAGCGTCGAGTTTGATCTGATGTTCCGCGCCTGTCAACGAGACGTGATCCAACTTCTCGGATCAAGTTAAATTTATTATATACCCCTTTACCTGTGTCATTAAATCGACGTTTATACGATAAATGTGTTTAAATATAAAAAAAAAAATCCACAAACATACCGTGAAATTATTTGTTGCGTACAAACAGTTTTGTTTATGACACAGCTTTGATGCTTTGTGACGTCATCAGTTTCAAAGATTGGTGACCCAATTCAGAAAACTACAGTGTGGTGATCCGGAAAGTCGGATCGCACTCTGTGGATTTTACAGTATCAAGACTCGGATCATTGATGGGTATATAATTAAAAAAAAAGCATGGACCCCTGAATGTGGACCACTGGATATACATGTACCCGAGGTGGGATCTGATGCCTAGGAGTAGTAAGTATCCCCTGTCGATCGGACACACTCATCGTGAGCCCTAAATCTTAATCAGGTAAACTGAGTATATATTATATTACATAAAGTTTCTACAGAAAAGAGAGATTCTAGCTGTGGTCATTAACTCGACATTTAAATATTTCGACGACGTTTTATCAATTAAGGACCCTCTCTACACTGCATACAAAAGAGCTAGTAATTTCAAGCAATTAGAGCTATCTGCCCTTAGATCGGAATTGAAATATACAGTAATACTGTGGGTATTACCCAATTCTTCATCAGTTGAATCATTTGTAACACGTCAGTAGGTAATATCCCCATCATACTCACGGATTTTTCTTACGGATCCTTGATATATCAAATGGACATTAATTGTGAAAAAATATGATGTTAATTGATAGCACATCATCTAGTATACCTATATGTTAAGGTTGAAGGGACACGGCAGTTTTAGGTCACCTGGTAGACTCAGGTAAAACCTAGCAACTGGTCTTCGTCCGTCGTCGTGCGACGTCCGTGGTCCGTTAACATTGAAACATTTTTAACTTCTTCCTTGATAACACCAGTCCAATTTCTTTTCAAAATTTGGTATGGAAGGGGGGGCCCATTCTTTGATTTAGGGGCACATTACATTGGGTAAATTGGCATGTCTCTTGCCCCTCTGGGCCTTGGGGGTGGGGCAAAAAACCCACCCCACAAAACGCCCCCCAACCCCACCCACCCCCCAAAACCCCCCACCCCACCCCCCCCCCCAACCCCACAAAACCCCAACACAAAACCCACAAACACCCCCCTCCCCCCCCCCAAACCAAAAAAACTCGCAACCCCAACCCAACCCCAAAACAAAAAACCACCCCACCCCCAACCCCCACCACCCCCCCAAAACCCCCCAAAAAACCCAAAAACAACAAACAAAAAAAAAAACCACAACCCCCACAAAAAAAAAAAACCCCCAAACCCCCCAAACCCACCCCCCAAAAAAAACCAAAAAAACCCAACCACAAAACCAACTCCAAAACCCCAAACCCCCACAAAACCCACCCAACCCCACCCAACAAAAAAAAACCAAAAACCAAAACCCAACCACCCCCAAAAAAAAAAAAACACCCCTCACCCCCAGCCCCAACCCCCAACCCTCCCCCAAAAACAAACCACAAAAAAAATAAACTCCCCCCAAACCCCAAAAAAAACCCAAACCCACCACAAACCAAAAAAACCCCAAAAACACCACCCAAACCCCCAACAGCCCCCCCCCACCCAAAAAAAAACCCCCCAACACCCAAAAAACACACCAAAAACCACCCCAAACCCCCACCCCAAAACCACCACCCCCCAAACAACCCACCCCCCAAAAGAAAAAAAAAAAAAAAAAAAAAACACCCAAAAACCCACCCCCAAAACCCCCCCCCAAAAAAACAAAAAACAACCACAACAAACCCCACCCCCAAACCCCAACCCCCCCACAAACCCCCCAAAAACCCCCCCCCCAAAAAAAACAAAAAAAAAAACAAAAAAAAACAAACCCAAACCACCACTACAATAACACCAACCCCCAAAAACCAAAAACCCAACCAAAAAAACCAAACCAACCCAACCACACCCCGCTCACAACTCACCCCCCCCGCACCCCCCGCAAAAAAAACCCAAAACCCCCCAAAAAACAAAAAAACCCACACCCCCCCCCCACCCCCAAACACCCCCCCCCCCCCAGCACCCCAAAAAAAAACCCCCCGCAAAACACAAACCAGCCCCCACACAAAAACAACCCACCCCACCACCCACACAAAAAAAACCCAAACCACCCAAAAAAAACCAATAAACCCAAACCCCACACCCCAACCCACCCCCCCAAACCCGCCAAAAAAAAAAAACCCCAAAACCCCCCAACCCCCTCCCCCAAACCCCAAACCACAAAAAAACCAAACCCCAAACACCCAACAAAAAAACCCCCCCCAAAAAAACCCAAACAAAAAAACCCACCCCCCCAAACCCAAAAACAACCCAAACCTCCAAACCACAAACCCCCCCCCCACCACAACCCCAACCCCACACACAAAAACCCCCACAAAACAAACCAGCAACCCCCAACCCCCACACAAAACACCCCCCCAAAAAGAAACACCCACCAAAACAAAAATCCCCCCAAACAACCCCCCCCCAACAAAACAGCCCCCCCCCCCACCCCACCACCCCCAACAACAACCCACCCAACCAACCCCCCACCCCAAACCCAAAACCCACAAACCCAGAAACCCCAAAAACCCAAAAAAACCCCCCACACAACAAAACCCCACCCCCAAAAACCACCCCCCACCCACCCAAGCCCCCCAACCACACACCCCACCCCCCCAAAAAAAAAAAAAACAACCCTAAAAACCCCCAAAAACAACCAAAAAACCCAAAAACCCCACCCACACTCACCAAACACCAAAACCACCAACCCACAAAAGCCACCCCCCAACCCCCCCCCCACCCCCCCCACCCACAAAACCAACACAAAAAAAAAACCACACCACACCAAACAAAAAACCCAACCACATCCCTCACCCCCTCCACCCCCACCCCCCACCCGCACTCACTCCCCAAAAAAACCCCCCCCACCAACACCCCCAAACACACACACCACCCTCAAACCACAACCCACCCCCTCACCCCCCCACCCCTCACACCCCACCCAAAAACCCCCCAAACCCCAAAACCCCACCCCAAAAAAAAACCCCCCACACCCCACCCCCCCAAAAAACACCCACCCAAAACAACCACCAAGCAAACCCCCCACCCCCACACCAAAAAAACCCCAACCAACCCAAAAAAAAACCCCCCCACACCCCCCCCCCAACAACAAAAAAAAAAAACCCTCACCCAAAACCCCCAAAAAAAAACAAAAGTGACCAATTTCAAAATCTTCTTCTTAACAACCGCACATGTCTGAGAGAAACCAAATGCAGTGAGTAGGCAGGAAGAGGCCTCTACCAAATTGTAAATTTGGTGATAGGCCCCGGGGTAGGGGTTCTGACCCACGGCGGGGCGAGAGCAAACTTGGAACATGTGTTTATGTGGTAAAACATTTGAAGGAAGCGATCTCTTTAATCATATTAGATATTAATGGTGAAACTAAATGGATATAGTTTGATGATAGAGGGAGGCTCTTTTATCAAAATTGTAAATTTCAATGATCCTAGGGGTAAGCGGTTTTAGTATTAGGTGGGCGCCAAAATGGTCATTGGATAGAAAATGTGTTAACATTGAACATTTTTAACTTGTTGTATAACCACCAGGTCCAATCTTTCAAATTATGGTAGACAGCATCTTGGGACAAGGGGCACATAGAATTGTAAATTTCAGGTCCTTCGCACCCCGTGGGGCTCTGGGTGAGGGCAAAACCAACTGCGCAAAGTGACCGAATTACTTGGTTAAAAAATATTCTTCTTTACAAACCGCACCAATGCCTGAGAGAAAACAATGTCAATGGGTAGAGTTGTTCTACGTGTAAAGGTCGTCATCGAGTCTTAGCGCAGAATCGTTGTAAAATTTGGGTGATCCCCGGGGTAGGGATTCTGACCCAGGGTGGAGAATACGAAACTTGGTACAGTTAGCTGAGTAAGAATGTAATGTGGAAAAACATTGCCAAGAAAACATCTCTCTTTAATGCTATTTATATAGTATGTAAAGATTGAATGGATTATGAATGAGCAGGAAGTTTTCGGTTATAATTGAAAATTTTGTGATCCATAGGGATAGGTGGTTTTGGTATATCAGGAGTCGGGGCCCAAAATGCCGGAAAATGGTCATGGATGAAATTGTTAACCAATTGTAACATTTTTAACATGCTTTAAATAACCTACCGACTCGGGGGTCCAATCTTTTCAAATTTTGTGAGATGAATGCATCATTGGATACGAGGGGCCAGCAGCAATTGTAAAATTTCAGGTCATCTCTGCATTCATACCCTGCAGCCCTGGGGGGGTGGCCGCGCAAGCAACACTGCCGCAGCAAATGTACGACCAAGTCCTTATCAAGATACGTTCATGCTGTCGTACAACCGCCACTATGCCTGATAAGAAAACCTAAAAGCATGGTTGATGTGTAACAACAGTGACTAGACGACACTCTACCAAAACTGTAACTTCCGTGGTGTAGGTCCCCCGGGGTGCGGGTTCTGACCCCAGGACGGGCCGAAACTTGGGTACATAGTGTTCTATGTGTCAAACATTTGAAAAACATGTCCAGTAATCCTATTTCTTATTAATTTGAAACTTAGGATTAGTGAAATTTGGAATGAACATGAAGCCTTTTATCTTAATTATAACCCATCCCACCCAATAGTTAGGAAAAGGGCGGGTGGGTTACTGCCGGAATATGGATGTACTGTCGGTCGCGTATGTGAACAGAATGTAGTATGTTCCCAGGCGAGTGATTAAAAGTGCTTAGCCTTTCACCTAAGTTCGGGTATCAGCATATGATCTACCCATGGGATGAAGATGTTCCTGTATCGAATTTTGGCGGTCACGAGAAAGGTCAAAAGGTCAAGCGCACTTGACAACAAAAGAAGCAATATTGGTTTGCAGGTTTAAGAGCATATCGTTTTCTACGTAGATGGTCACCAATATCATGCATAATAGGACACCCCTTGAACGAAAATGTTCTTTATTATATTTGGGGCGAAAGAGGTCAAAGGTCAAGTGCACTGGACATCAAAGTAGCAATAGGGTTTCTTGGCTTTCAGCGTGTTGTACTTTCCACATGAGTCAACTCCCATATCATACATGTATATATAACTACCCATGGGTCTTCGGAGCTCTGTATTGAATTTGGGGTCAAAAGGTCAAGCTCACTGGGCATTAAAGTAGAATATGGTTTTCTTTTTTTAATTTTTGAATGGATAACAACACCCTTTGTGAGATTGAAATGCAGTAAGAATCTTATGTATTATGATAGGAATCATATGACATATTTTGAAAGATGATAAAACATATGAACACTAAACCTATTGAGAATCTAAAAATGCAAATTATTGAGACTCCATGTATGGGCAATGTATACTCAGAGTGACCGCTTAAGGCCTGTGGGTATCTGTTGTTTTATTC
>CAJDSM010015019.1:9304-28522 GCA_903981925.1 Ostrea lurida
GCAAACAGATGGGCTGGTAGACAACGACCACAAGTTTAAATGTTTTGGAGACCACAGACAGCAAATCGCTGGTATACAAACAGATCACCAGGTTAATCGTTTTTGAGAAACAGACATTACAGTAGGCTGGTAGACAAACAGACCAGCAGGTTAATGTTTTGGAAACAACAGACAGATAGCTGGTAGATAAACCAGACCAGCAGACCTATCTCCCCTGTTTTTTTGATCTCAGAATAGAATACAAGTTTACTACATGTAAATTATAGAAAACATTTCAATTTTTGGACAGAATGCACCAGAAAAGGAATTCCATTGTAGCAACAAAATGTTTGATGCCACGTCAAGTTTGTGATGGAACAGCTGATTGTAGAGAATGGCGCTGATGAAGGACTGTGGTAAGATTTGTAATATGATGGTTCTGAATGTGATAAGCTGTGGTAAGATTTGTATAGAGGTGGTTATGATGTAAGCTGTGGTAAGATTTGTATAGGAGATGGTTCTGTAACAAGCCTGCTGGTCAAGATTTGTATAGAGATGGTTCTGTAACAAGCTGTGGTAAGATTTGTATAGAGAGATTCTGATGTAACAAGCCTGTGGTAAGAGTTTGTATAGAGATGGTTTCTGGTATACAAGCTGTGGTAAGATTTGTATAGACATGGTTCTGTAACAAGCTGTGGTAAGATTTCTATAGAGATGGTCTGATGTAACAAAGCTGTGGTAAAGATTTGGTAAGAGATGGTTCTGATGTCACAAGCTTGGTAAGATTTGTATAGAGATGGTTTCTGATGAACAAGCTGTGGTAGATTTGTATAGAGATGTTCTGTGTAAGCTGTGGTAAGTTTGTATAGGATGATTCTGATGTACAAGCTGTGGTAAGATTGTAATAGAGATGATTCTGATGTGACAAGCTGTGGTACAGATTTGTATAGAGATGTTCTGATGTGAAGTGTGGTAAGATTTGTATAGAAGATTATTTGATGGTAACGCTGTGGTAAGATTTTTATAGAGAATGTTCTGATGTAACATTAGAGCTGTGGTAAGATTTGTATAGAGATGTTCTGATGTAAGCATGTGTAAAATTTCTATAGAGATAGTTCTGAATGTAAACAGCTGTGGGTAAGATTTTGTATAGAGATGATTCTGTTAAAAGCTGTGGTAAGATTTGTATAGCGATGATTCTGTAACAAGCTGTGGTAAAGATTTGAATAGAGATGGTTCTGATGTAACAAGCTGTGGTAAGATTCTATAGAGATGGTTCTTGACTGTAACAGCTGTGTAAGATTTTATAGAGATGGTTCTGATGAGTAAGCTGTGGTACAGATGTATAGAGATGATTCTGATGTGACAAGCTGTGGTAAGATTGTATAGAGATGATTCCTGATTTGTGACAGCTGTGGTAAGATTGTATAGAGATGGATTCGATGTGACAAGCTGTGTAAGATTGTATAGAGATAGTTCTGGAAATCTTACACAGCTTACATCAGAACCATCTCTATAGAAATCTTACCACAGCGGGTTACAGAACCATCTCTCTACAAATCTTACCACAGCGGGTTACAGAACCATCTCTCTACAAATCTTACCACAGCGGGTTACAGAACCATCTCTCTACAAATCTTACCACAGCGGGTTACAGAACCATCTCTCTACAAATCTTACCACAGCGGGTTACAGAACCATCTCTCTACAAATCTTACCACAGCGGGTTACAGAACCATCTCTCTACAAATCTTACCACAGCGGGTTACAGAACCATCTCTCTACAAATCTTACCACAGCGGGTTACAGAACCATCTCTCTACAAATCTTACCACAGCGGGTTACAGAACCATCTCTCTACAAATCTTACCACAGCGGGTTACAGAACCATCTCTATAGAAATCTTACCACAGCTTGTTACAGAACCATTCTATACAAATCTTACCACAGCTTATCACATCAGAACCATCACTATACAAATCTTACCACAGTCTCTTTCATCAGCGCCATCTCTACAATCAGCTGTTCCATCACAAACTTGACGTGGCATCAAACATCTTTTGTTGCTACAATGGAATTCCTTTTCTGTGCATTCTGTCCAAAAATGAAATGTTTTCTATAAATTTTACATGTAGTAAACTTGTATTCTATTCTGAGATCAAAAACAGGGGAGATAGGTCTGCTGGTCTGTTTATCTACCAGCTATCTGTCTGTCTGTTTCTCAAAACATTAACCTTGCTGGTCTGTTTGTCTACCAGCCTATCTGTAATGTCTGTTTCTCAAAACATTAACCTTGCTGATCTGTTTGTATACCAGCTATTTGTCTGTCTGTTTCTCAAAACATTAACCTTGCTGGTCTGTTTGTCTACCAGCCCATCTGTTTGCCTGTTTGTTTGTTTCTCAAAACAAACCTTGCTGGTCTGTTTGCATACCAGCCTATCAGTCTGCCTGTTTGTTTGTTTCTCAAAACAGACCTTGCTGGTCTGTTTGTGCGGTATCTGCCTGTTTGTTTGATTAAGTCAATGATGCACAAAAGGTCAAGGTCATTGTCATATATTAAGTTGAGTGTCATATTTTGGTCTTAGCCATAGATTTGGGACTACATAGGTATAAGACAAAGACTTTGTGCATATTCACGTGAAAAATGGTTGCATATTCAGCCCAACCTCTGTTTTACAAACACATTTAATTCTGAAGGACAGTCATTGTTGGGAGGATTCTGTGAATACATTACCTTTAGAGGGATGACACACTACCCCTGCCACCTCGTAACTGCTGCAGTCGTGGTCCTTCCACGGCTTTTTATCACAGTCCTCCAGTGTCCCCTCAGTACCAGTGCAGTTAACCTCATCCAACAGAAAATTCCCATTTCCAAATCCGTACAATCCTAGTCGTGTAGCCTTCTCAGCTCCCCTGTTCCAAATGTAAAAATCTGAGATGTTGTGGGTTTGATAGGCAGCAGTTAATAGCATAGGACTTTTATTGCAATTGTAACAGGAAGGGAGAAAATGCAATGGACCAGACCAGGGTTTGAACTCAAGCTCCCTGAATCTCTAGTCAGGTGCTCTACCAACTGAGTTATCTAGCCACTGGAGATTGAATCCGGCTGACCGCTGCACTATAATTGTAATACATGATTAGTGGATTGTGGCACATTCGAGACACTTATATGTATCTTCCACTGTGCACTGTAACACACTCCACTGCCATGATTTTTTTTATTGAATGGTTTAAAACAAGATTTATATCACATTCTAATGGAAGCATATCTTTCTTAAAAAAACAAAGAATTGGAAAAGACTTTTAAATGTTCTTGCTAGTAATTTAAATTAAAGTTTAATTATCACATAACAGGTTTCATTACCCTTCAAACCCCAGCATCCTGCAGACAACTTCTGCATCATGGACATCCCAGTTGTCATCACAGATCAGGCCCCATTCTCCGTAGTACTGGAGTTCCACTCGGCCCGAATAGTCATTGGTACCGCCCACTAGGCGGATCCCAAGAGGAGGGGCGGTATTTCCAACTGAATCACAGAAAGACGACATTATTGGGTTTCCTTTTCTATTTTGTACTTTCAATTCAGGAAAAAAAATATTCTCTTATTACTTGTGGGTGAATGTCTTGAATAGGCTACATTGATAAATTTTGTCATAAAACATGACTTGTTTTTTGCACTTACCACACTCCTCCTCATCAGACAGGTCTCCACAGTCATCATGAGAGTTACACTGCTGACTCAGTTCGATACATCGGCCATTCTTGCACTTGAATTCACCAGGACATCCACCTGACAAAGTTGAAATAGATCAAAGTTCTTGCTATATCAATATATATCTCAGATCCCCCCTAAAATATGAAAATTCATAAGCTGCATCCCTCTCCACCATTTTATTCTCAAATTTGATAAGATCTGGCAAATTCTAAGCTTCATGCACATTTTTTCCAACTATTAGATAAGTATAATTTGTTATGCACATACTGATCTGTGTTTTGAGTTCATAGTAGTCATAAATGGAAGAGTAATTTCCACTAGATGTCACTCTCTCTCTGTTCAACGACGACAGGAAACACTCCCTCTTCCCGATCACAAAATGGAAAGACCGGCAGACGAACCGTGTGGATTGCACACAGTATTTGGCACACTAAAGATAGTACAGAATTTGATATGATGTATTAACAATGTTTTAAAGTAAAAATGTTTACTGTAAAACAAGAATATTTAGCACACTATTTATTTTAGCGCCTTTAGCGCAGATGTACAATTGCGCTAAATTGAATTGTGCGCTAAAAGGTTTTCATTGGCATTAAATTATTGAATATGTGGTATTGTTGCACTAAAATAAATTTGTGCCAAAAGGTTTTCATTGCTGATTGCGCTAAAATATATGTTTGCACGAAATATTCTCGTTTTACAGTATTTATTAATATTTTGCAAAAAATTAAGTTACTGTTGTTAAAACTTTGATGTTATAATCAGCTTTTTGTGTTTTTAAAAAAAATCTTATTTTGACGAACTGTGCATGTATTCAAAATATACTAATTACCAGTTCAAGTGGTATATTTTCATAAGCTTCTTCGCCTTTGGATATGAGAGCATACTTTGTATGCTTTTTGAAGAGTTGAAGTTTGTACTCTGAAACAGATTTTGAATGCTTTCTCATTGAGTGTGTTGAAAAGGTAGATAACTCTTTCAAAATTCTATCTGTGAACTAATTTGAAAACTGTGCATCTTACCACAATTTTCTTCATCTTCATTATTTTCGCAGTCTTTTTCAGCATCACATTGAAACAGCTGTGGAATACAGCTAAAATATAGAATTATCATTGTCAAAGTCTTTAAGACTAGAAAATAACCAACTTGACATTTAAAACATATCCTATTTAATAGAAAACATTACTGTGTCTTCAGAATTGTCAACAAGAGGCCCATGGGCCACATCGTACGGCACAGCTGCTTCACTAAAGAAAGCAGTAGTTTGGATTTAAGAATTACCACTGTGGACTAAATCTAACCTATGTTCGGGTGGAGGCATTATCTGAACCAACTGAAATCTACTCCATATCAGGAAGCTTTCAGGAAATATCCACTCTCTGGTTCAATGAAAAAGATTTTTAAAGAATTTCTCTATCTATCTGCATGTAAAACTTTGATCTCCTATTGGGCCGCATCATAACCCCCGAGGTCATAGTTGAACAAACTTGATATCCACTATATCAGGAAGCTTCCATATAAATTTCAGCTTTCCTGGCCCAGTGGTCTGAGAGAAAATTTTTTAAGATTCTTCTAATATCTGCATGTAAAACTTTGATCCCCTATTGTGGCCCCATCATACCCCCGGGGTCATGCATTTGAACAAACTTGAATCTCCTCTATATCAGGAAGCTCCCATATAAATTTTCAGCTTTCCTGGCCCAGTGGTTCTTGAGAGAAGATTTTAAAGATTTTTCCTAATAATCATATGTAAAATTTTTGATCCCCTATTGGCCCCATCATACCCCGGGGTCATGATTTGAACACAATTTCAATCTCCACTATATCAAGAAGCTTCCATACAATTTCAGCTTTCCTGGCCTAGTGGTTCTTTGAGAAGAAGATTTTTAAAATGTTCCATATATAATCATATGTAAAACTTTCTCCCTATTGTGGCCCCATCGTACCCCAGGGTCATGATTTGAACAACTTGCAATCTCCACTATATTCAAGAAGCTTCCATTACAATTTTCAGCTTTCCTGGCCTAGTGTTCTTTGGAAGAAGTTTTTAAAAATGTTCCCTAATATAATCATATGTAAACTTTGATCCCCTAGATTGTGCCCCATCGTACCCCCGGGTCATGATTTGAACAAACATTGATCTCCTCTAATCGGAGCTTCCATCTAATTTCAGCTCTTCCTGGCCCAGTGCTCTTGAGAAGAGATTTTTTAAAGATGTCCCTCTATAACACATGTCAAACTTTGATCCTCTATTGTGGCCCCATCGTACCCCCGGGGGTCATGATTTTGAATCAAACTTGAATCTCCTCTATATCAGGAACTTCCATATAAATTTCCGCTTTCCTGGCCCAGTGGCTCTTGAGAAGAAATTTTTAAAGATTTTCCTTCTATAATCACATGTCAAACTTTGATCCCTATTGTGCCCCATCGTACCCCGGGGTCATGATTTGAACAAACTTGAATCTCCACATATATCAGGAAGCTTCCATTATAAATTTCAGCTTTTTCTGCCCAGTGGTTCTTGAGAAGAAGATTTTTTAAATGACACACACCCTATTTTTGCATTATCGTGATCTATCTCCCCTTTGATGAGGGCCTGGTCCTTCATTTGAACAAATTGAAGCCCCTTACCCAAGGATGATGTTACCAGTTTGGTTGAATTTTGCCCAGCGTTCTTGAGAAGAAGTCGAAAAATGTGAAAATAACAGACAGACGGACGGACGAGGGACGGACAGACGACAAAGTGATCAGAATAGCTCACTTGAACCTTCGGTTCAGGTGAGCTAATAAATATGGAAGATTTAAAATCCATCCATTGTACAAACATATTACAGTATGGTGAAAATGTATATGTAATGTTAAATTTTCGATTTTAGTGCTGCTTCAAACCTTAGATGTTTAACATGTGGTGATTGTTCCATGCCAATGAGTGATTACGAAACACACAAAGTAACAAATCCATAACTGCCCTACTCTTGATTTTGAATTCTCATAATATTTTCATTATCTTCACTTTTTCAATAGTACTTTTTCTTTGAACAACACTGTCCTATCTGTAACCCTCCGGTGCTTTGTTATACATGTTTCTCATATTTTCACCAGTGTGAGACCGACTCATCTTACCATGTGAGACAGCCATGTGAGATTTTTGGATCTCACCACTGCTGCCGACTCATTCATTGTGACGTCATATATTTTCTATGATTTACGTTACACGGTGAAGCAAAACTTTTGTATTGTTTCGTTTAAATATCAATTTGATGTAGCTTTGTGGCTTTCTTGAGTTTTTTAGTTTACACTAGCTTCCAGTGTAAACCATTCGGTATGCCTCTTTCTGCCTGTCTAATTAGTTTTTGTTTAAAGTTCAAATAAAGATATTGATAATTGTAAATTTCATCAAAGCTCCCGATTTTACGCGCTATAATCAGTGAATAAAATGTGAGAAAAATAATCTTCATTATTTACTCTTGTGGGACAGGGAAATCCCACCTCGGGAACAGATCGCTGTCTGGGACTCGGCAAATCTCGTCCTAGATTGCGAATCTTGTCCCCTTGGTGGAATTTCCCTATCCCACACTCGTACTAATGAAGGATTCTATTTATCAACTAATAATACATGTAAAATGAAAAAATAAAGAAACATTACTTACAAATCTTTAGTGCTCGCAGTGACAAAGAATTTGTTCGCGGACATCTATCTGTGCTGTGGCTGTAATTAAGATTTGCTAGATTAACTTCCGAGGCCTTCTGAGTTTTAGTCGATTAGACTTTCAGACAAAATGACACCATAACAGTGTATCCAGATGCTGCTGTAATCATTCAGAGCCCCGACACATGCATTAATGTCTATTCACCTTAAACTTCTATCAATAATTCATTTTCTGCATCAAAGTGACAGATTCTGATGAAGAGGTTAACCTCACTGTTTCAACAGAATACTGAGTCACTACAGTAAACTATGTTTGATTTTATAATCTCTTCAGCAACACACAAGTTATCCATGGTACGCATGAGTTAATGGGTACAGTAAATGTTTTGTCTGTATGGAAGCTGCAGTGCCAGGAACAGATTTATTATAATTATCAATTTGACTGATGCGCTCGCCATTTATATTTTGGAAGACTATATAGCCGCCATATAAACTAGAAAAATATGATGTGCCATTAATAGTAGTAGAAGGTTTATGATCCTCTGATGATTGACCTTGCTTATATCACGTGGCAAGATAATTCTTTTAAGAAATAGTCAATAATGACCTTGACCTTTGATCACATGACCTTAAAAATCAAGTAGTTTCATACTTCTCCATGGCAAATTTGTGGAAGGTTTGATGATCCTCTAATGGATGCTGTGTCTTCAAATGTGTTAATCGATGTTTTAGGCAGTACTCAATAGTTGAGTCTTGACTTTTGACCCTTGAACTTGAAACAATATGGTTCATCTCTCTCCATAGGAAACATTTATGGAAGGTTTAGTAACCCTCTGATGAATGCCATTGCTTCTATCATGTTCACAAGGTTTTTAGCAATAGTCAATAAAGACCTTGACCTCTTGAACCTGACCTGAAATCAATAGCGGTACTCCTCTCTCCATGGAAACATGTGTTCAAGGTTTGATGGATCTCTGATGAATACCCTTGTTTTTATCTTGTTCACATGAGTTCCATACACACACACACAGACCACAAACAAACACACACCACAAACACACACACACACACAGTCTCATGGACTTGCAGCCAGTGTGATATTTCTCTCCACAACCAGTTTGCAAGAGGTATAAGAATTCTAACACTCTCCAAAACTGTCATACAATTTCTGCAAACATTTTGAGTTACTTCCTTCTTATAAGAAAATTCCATAACTCGAAAACGGAAAATCAGAAATTTTCAAATCGAAAGGGAGCTTGCCTGTATAGAGGTATTACACTTTCTAAAAGTTTCAATCTGATTAGTGAAAGCATTTTTCAGTTATTGCGCGAAAACCTTGAAAAACCATTTTTTAAGAAAATTCCATATTCTGAAATGTGAAATCAGAAATTTTACAAACAATCGGAAAGGAGAGCTGACCTCAATGGATAGTGCACTATCCTAATGTTCGTATTAATGGTGCAGCTCTTTTGAGTTATCGCGCGAAGAACTGTTTTCAACTTTTTTGCATGAAAAAGCTCCATATTTCTGAACGTGAAAATAAAAATTTTCCAATCAAAAGGAGCTGACCTCAATATATTACACCTGTCTAAAGTTTCATATAATTGGTGCAAGCCCTTTCCAGTTATCGTGCGAAAACCTGTTTAGTGGGACGACGGCACCGGAAAAGCTGATTACTATATGGTTCCACCAGTACTCGGCAGGCCTATTAACTGGTGCCACCACTTTCATTAATTCATTGGTGGCCATCAACTAATTCATCAGCAACTGCCAGTTATTCAACTGCTTGCTCTCCTTTTCTTCTCCTCTCTTTTCAAATATAAAGGTGCAAACCCCCTAACCCCCTCTCCCAATGATTAGTGATTCGTATGACATGTTATACAATAATAGCATTATCGGCTATCAATTGTGCTGTTAATGCTACAATGTTTATGATGTTCATGATAATGTTGACAGAAGATTCGTCCACGAAAAATATTAATCTGTACTTAATATATACCAGCATACTAGGCACGTTAGCACCAGGAGCTGTAACCTGATATGACACTGATGTAACTGAAAGACAAGATGGAGCCCCTACACACCACCCCCCCCCCCCCCCCCAATGCTAATTTCGGAAAACGCAGAATTTTCTAGATTTTATTCCTGCCTGTCAACAATTTTAGAGGACAATTTCTCCCCCAGCCATCACCTCACTTTGAGAAACAATGCAACGTGTCTGTGCTGATTCTAATTAAACTCTTTACATAACTCGCTAGCTATGGTAGCTAGAAGTATAAAGTAATTTTTTTAAAATTCAGCAACTATTAGTACAACTTACGGAAGCCGGTAGGTGCCGGTATAGAATAAATATTTATGTGCGGCTGGCCACTTATTATCTGGCTTAATTTATATGGCGCCGCCAGATGAATTTATGTGGCGCCGCCATTTAATTTTATGCGGGCCGCCACTTAAATTAAGTGGTGGCCGCCAGTTAATTTAAGTGGCGGTCGCCAAGATAATAAGTGGCGGCCGCCACATAACTATATATTCTTACTGGACTACGGCTTCCGTACAAACTTGGCAGCCACCATATACAACAAGTGTTGGCTGCCATATTCATTAAGTGGTGTACATCCACGTGTTTGTGAAAAAAGAGCTATGTTGGGATATTTGTGATATGTAAGGAAACTTGGTTCTGGTTGGTTTTATCATTATTAGGCTAGATTTAAAGGTTCATAGTTGTGCCATATGCCATTGGTAATCATGAAGTGTTGTACATAAATCTCTGAAAACATGGTGATGTGGGCCTTAACGGTCACCTGAGTATTACCAAACCAAATTTAAAATTCAATTTAGAAATGTTGCATGTTCATGATGCAATAAGTGGGACTTTACATACTCTCCAATCTAATTAAAATGAGCTGTTTTGAATCTGTTACTGCTTCTCATTACGTCAGAGAGTACACGAGTGGATCTAACATTTAATTTTAATTAGATTGCGTACTGTCGGAACTGTCAGAATGGCGACAGTTTTATTGGGATTAGTGACAATTCTATTTACAAATTCTCAGATTTTGAAACTGTTTCAGTGTTAATGACTTTGCACAGGCATTCCAATAACATGTCATAAATCCATATTTCATTTCTGCATTCTGTGGTCCTCTAGTTTCTTAAGAATTTTTATCACATTTTTTTGGGTAGAAGAATTTTAACCACTTGTGATATATGAAATTATTTGCTTTTTATAATTACTGAAATACATGCAAAATCTCTCAATTTAAAACAGTCCTTCTTCTCAGACCTGTAATATCCATGAGTCATTTCGCAGTTTGGAGTAATATTGCACAAAATATGGACAGTCTACAGTATGTGTGGTGGATAACAGAAATGGTCACCATGGAAATGAGGATGAGAGTGATGGGGTGGAAGCTAAGCACATTGCGTGACCAATTTACAATACCCAACCCTGAGGCCTGGACCTTTAACCCAGGGACCATGTGTTCCATTAAAAGTATTTTTGCTTGTTAGAACTTCCCTGGTGCAGTGTCTCTTCTAGAAATGTAGGAATGAAGAAGAATTTAAAAAATTGCAAAACTCGGGGTTCCCCCATCCCAAAAGATGTTGCAAACCAAGGTTGGCTATATGCTCTTTCAACCAATCATTAGAAAAACTGGATCAAAGGTTGCACGAGGAACGTTTTAATTATTTAGTCTTGTAATAAAAAATATATTTGTTCATAGTTTACATTCACTCTTCAAAATTCGGAATAACAGCAATGCAATTAAACAAAAATGTCACAGCAAAATGACGTCACAATGAGACGTTAGTTGATAGAAATTCCACTGATGATTTCTGGGGGCTTTAGCTATGATAAACAAATTACAGGGCTGAATTATGCCATTTGTGAACCTACATCTTGGGTTAAAATTGGTCATGTAGCGATTGAGAATATTTTGAAAATGTTCCAATGTTAGCAGCAGACGTCAACTAACAGGCAAAGATGACAATCCATCATGTGAGTAAATGACTCAGGTGAACTCAGTTTGGAAATGGAGGAAACCAATATGACACAGATGCTGAATAATTATGAAGAGAAAAGTAAGACAATGTGTGTACAGACTTGTGGTGGTGGGCGGCTGAGTCTGGAGGTCAGGACAGCGGGGTACCACACAGTAATCAAACTCATTCCGGTTCGGCCGCACCCAGCACCACGGTTTGGAGTCTTCATCCGGATTTCTACAAAAATTGTGGTCCCCTAGACCCTGAAAGAACAGTTATTTACTGAACAGTTATGTAAAGAAAATGTAATTTGTTTTTTTATAAAACAAATATGTCTCCCCTCCTCCCCAAATTGAAAGTGCTTCAAATTCCTACCTTAAAAAAAGATGGAGAAAATATTCAAAATTGATATGACCAATGTCATTGTTGTATATGATACAAAAATAATTACTGTTATGCTGAAGTACCAGGAGAAAAGTGATCATTCCCTTGTACATGAAACAAGCTATCAAACACTCTTCTTTAATTCACTGTAAATTGTTGGAAAATATTAGATCCCTGGTCAGAACAATGTAAGCATCATTAAATGATAATGAAGTATTGTACAAATGTCAAGGCTATGTGATAAGTCACAAGGGAGGAGAAATATTCAAAAGCTATTTCACCATCCCTCTTAAATCTGCTATAGCTTTTAGGATAGCAATGGGATCCCCCTGTCCTGACAATATGCTCATCTGCAAATGGCAATGAAGCATTGCACAAAGTTTCAAGTCTATCCGATATGCAGTATAGGAGGAGAGGCATTCACAAGCTATTTTACATCCACACCCCTCTTAGATCCACCCTAACTTGTAGAAAAATAATCAGACCCTCCTGTCCTGACAATATGCAAATCTACAAATGGCAGTGAAACATTGTACAAAGTTGAAATGAATTTGACATACCATGGATGCATGCCTGATCAACACCAATATAACGAACATGACCTTGCTGTTCTGGTGAAGACTAAGGTCACAAGGTCAAGATTCTCCCTATATATATGTATGTAACTTTGGTCCCACCTTACCCCTGTTGTCCATGCTTTTAAATAAACTTAAATCTGCACTATATCAAGAAGCTTTCATGTAAATTTCAACTTTTTTGGCCGCTTGGTTCTTGAGAAGATTTTTAAATGACCCCACCCTATTTTTGCATTTTTTTTTAAAAATTTCTTTCCTTCCAAGGAGGGATATTCCTTCATTTTAACAAACTTGAATCTCCTTCACCCAAGGATGCTTTATGGCAAATTTGATTGAAATTGCCCTGACAGTTATCAAAAAGTCAAAAATGTTGAAAGTTTAAGGATGGAGATATAGATCGACAGATGAATGGCTGACAAAATGTGATCAGAAAAGTTCATTTGAGCCTTTGGCTCAGGTGAACTACAAACTAAGATAAATAAGAAAATATTAAGTTGTAACACAAACCACTCCTGGATGGGTTTTTGGGTTCACTTTAGCAGAAGACCGCCAGTTCTGGCACGTGAAACCTTTCTCTGTTCTACTGACAGATCCTCTATAGAATTTTCCATTATTGACATAACAGTCTGTAACAGAAATTGTTATCATACCTCTAAAGATTTTCTGTTTAGATAATTTATCAATAAATCAACTATTTCACAATCTGCTGGTAATTTACACTCTCCCTTGAAATCTAATTACCTCCTGCAATCATTACTCTGTAATGGATGACAAAATGTTTCAGTTTTTGTCAATTTCGATTCATATTTACTATGATGATATTGATTTAACCATGACCTCTCTTTAAACCTGATGTTTTTAGTAAATATTTTTGAATATTTTTTTTCTAAAACTTAGAATCCTTACTGTAAACCCTAGCCTTGTGTTATTCGGCCATTGTTTGATGCTGTACAATTTTTGTCATTTATACATGTACCCCAGTTGCATGGGAGAATTTCAAATGTTACATTTATCTCCCTTGACCCTTTATTAAAGTAAACTCAAATACTCGAGCTCTTTACCAAAACTGCTTTTGTGTAAAGTTTAGTTGAGAATGGCCGGCCCAATAGTTCTATACAAGAGCCCAAATAAGACATGTGACAGAATAGACAACAAACAGCAGTCATAAAGATAAGATCACCGGACCCTCAAGCAAAGTATCATACCAACCTTTATTTTGTGAAATAGGTGAAGCTGTGGTTGAAGATTCACATTTTGAGACAGTACAGTAACCAAAGCGCATGCGATCCACATCCACCCAGCACCAGGGCATTGAACTGTTGTCTGGATTGCGACACTTATTATGGTCACCTAAACCCTGTAAACGGGCAAATCAGATACAGCCAGTTCTAGAACTAATTGTCTGTTTCAAACAATTATTCAACCATATTGTTATAGAGAATTACTACATCTTTAGGCTTAGCCTTATTTGTAGAAATGGTTGTCACATGACATGTTGCTTTAAATAGCTTGATGTACCTTGCCAGGATGGGTCTTTGCATTGATATTAGAGGACTTGGACCATTTCTGACAAGAAGTTCCTAGCTTTGTCTCTGTCTGGTCTCCTCTGTAGGATTCTCCGTTACCTAGGTAACACTCTGTTACAGGGAAAAATAAAGAATAGTTATAATTATAAATAACCTAGCAAACGAAGACCTGATTGAGAAGATTGATATCAAGTTTTAAAAAAGACAATGCATTCAATAATATGTCAGAAGTGAAGAAAGATATATGTATACCACTGGCATGAAAAGAGACTTGAAAGGAAAGGTGAAGATCGAGGTTGGAAAAACTTGCCATCCGCCTGTCTTAAGCGTGGCTGGTCTGTCTTCTGTAGTGGTTTTTCACATATAAATCCAAAGCTGTATTTTTTGTTTTTCTTACACTTAATATCATCAAAGTAGTAATATTGGACTGACACCATCGAACCATTTGGGTGTTTGAATTGGTGGGCTAAAGCTGCACAGTATTCTCCCCTCTTCTTTGAAGGTTGTCTGTTGAAATTTGTTGGTTGCCAACCTGTTGTTTAGTATTGTGAGGGTGATTTAAATAAAGCATTTCAAAGATCAGGTAAAATCCATAGTATATATATTCTACATCATTGTAACAAAAGGCCCATGGGCCATACCACTCACCTGAGTCATCCTATCTGCTGCTATTCTTCAAATTTTTGAAAATTATTTTACCTTCTTTCTTCCCACCAAATGTTCTGAACCGATATTATTACAGTCCACACTTACAACATGGACCATGATTTAACCAACTTGAATCATTATGGTCACGTTGCTCTTGAGCAAAAAGAGCAAAAAAGATTTTTTTTTAAAAATATTCCCGAAGCGGATTATATTTAGCGTAAACTGTACCAAGTTAGATTATATCGTATAACATAGGTCAAAATTAGCTCCATTCCTTATAATTTAATTCTAAAAATTGTATTTAATTTTGTGTGATGAATAACTTGCGAGATAATGAAGGATTTTGAATGAGGCGGACGAATTTTGCCGTAGCAACAAAGTGGAAACAATAACGTCAAATGCATTGTGACGTCATTCTAGGACGTCACAAAGAGCAAGTTAGATTATCCAAAATAATTGATGTTGCTCAATCGTATTTCAGCCAATCAAATTGCTTGTAACAAGTAAAATTAAATTATTCCAATATAAAATTTTGTCCCCCTATATGGTACCTTTAACCACTGCTGCCATGATTTGGATAAACTTAAATCTACACTACCTGAGGATGCTTACATAATGATCTGATATACGAAAGCCCTGTTAATTGTTCTTGAGAAAAAATTTTAAACCTAGCTTTTTTCCTCTTTTTATCCCCAAAATCTGGTCCTGTATTGTGGTATCATCCTAGCTGCAATAATGTATAGCCCTTTCCAAATTTTTGTTCCTCGAAAACATCAGAATAACAAGCGCAACACCAACATAGCATATATTATACACCCATCACCATTTTTTAAAATATTATTTCTTAATTATCTCCCTTTGAAAAGGAAGTGCCCTTTCATTGCGCAATTCTGAATACCCTTCAAGTTTGGTTGAAATCAGCCTCTTTGTTGCAGAGAAGACATAAAAAATGTCAAAATTTTAATACCGACAAGTGGACTGGCCAACAGACAAAATGTCATCAGAAAAGCTCTGCAGGTAAACTTGAAATATCGATCTCTCTATTACAAACACAATTCATACAAATGAAAGTACCGGTACGAATTATTTCATAACACAAAGTGCAATTAATACAGTTTTAGAACGTGGCCTAGATCTTTAAAAAATAAAAGTTCATTTCTTTAATGATATATAGCAATATTTCAAAGAAAATTATCCGATTGATCTTATGATCGATCAATCAAAGGACTAAAGATTTTCCTTTTTGGATTACCTGGGAAGAAGTTGCTGTATGTCATATCAGACTTGACCGATTGGAGACGCCCTTTCTTCTTTCTTCCTCTCTTTGATTCCTTTGGAATACGTATTGACTTTTCCCAATACCAGCTTAATTTCTTTCGCCTTCCTCCGATCATCCAAATATTGGTATCTGATGAAATTTCAAAGTGTTTTATTTTTATAATGAATTTGAGAGCTTTTTCTATAAAAATTTAGAGGTGCTGATAATTAGATCTATACATGAACATAAGGGAAACACTTTCATAATTTCAGTTTCATTAATGTAGTTTACAATCCATAATCATTCACATAATGGCGGATGGAAATGCAATGACTTGTTCAAAACAAAATATCTATTACAGATTTGCATATTACATACAAAACTGTCATAGATTTCTTCAGGAGATTTGATATGGATGTTGATTAATGTAATTCTATTTTGAGATAATACATGTATCTGGCTCAGAATTTCAAAGAGGTAATTTTGCTAGAAGATTCGTCAGCCGAAATACTCAGTGATGAATCATTCTGATACATCATTCATATAAGAATTATCAGACATTTCAAAACTTGATTTCTGATATAAGACTTTCCAATGTGATTACCAGCTAGTATCAGACAATACTCCTAAGTCTCAATCACAAATAATCTGTTGGTCTTTTAAACAGCGAGTATAATTGCAGTACGTGTCTGGCCTCTTTAAGATAATTTGCCTTCAAGAGATGAATCTTTCAGAGCATATTTCATTTTAATTTTCTTGATATTTTGTAAAAGAGACTCTAAATTCAGTTACCTTCTTCTGTACCACAATTTCCAGATTACATAATTATGATAGATTTTCAAGCTTCATCTTGCAATAAAATCTACCTCCAGTGGGTCTAATTAAAGACTTGTAACTGAACAGTAATTGTCGATTGGTCAATCAGTAATTGTCTCAGTCTATCTAAATCACAATACCTATATCCGAACGACACGGTATCATAGAGTCAATATTAGGAACTGGGGATTTTCAGGCTACATTAAATGAACGCCTCCCCATATCAGATGATCATTGGGAAATTTGGTTCACTGAGTACGTCAAGCTTTACTACGCCTTAGTGATAATTTCTTGTACAGGAAACAATTCTCTTTATAAAAACTTAAGGTCCTATCATCCTCCAGGACAATTAGCATTGATGTTTGTTTTTGCAGATTTTATCTTTTATAATTTCAAATTTTGTTGTGCGTTCCTATGATTTAAAAGAAGTGTAACGATTGTTCAAACTGATTTTGTGGTAGATTTTATGTTATTTATTGTTGTTGCCTGTATGTACAAGGTCATAAATAAGCAAAGTTTGATATCGTTCTGAAACGTAATATAATCTAAAAACCCCAAATATACAAAGTATAATGCGAGGCCACGGACCTCCGACAATTTGTTCTTTTTTTCAGTTTCGACTTTAGCAAAATTAAAAATCAAAATTTGCAAATCACATAACGAGAGAGAGAGAGAGAGAGAAGAGAGAGAAGAGAGAAGAGAGAGAGAGAGAGAGAGAGAGAGATAGAGAGAGAGAAGATGAGAGAGAGAGAGAGAGAGTTGTTGATAATGTTAATCAAATTTCCAATTTCGTTTTGGAACATTCTTGCTCACAGTTTTTACGCTATTCTATACTACTTTGCTTCAACCATTGAAAACTGTTATTTTGTTACTAGGTTTGGCGTCGGGAAACTCATTCTCTTAATTTTGACTAAAGTGTGACCAGTCAGCAGAGGAGTTTAGTTAAATAAGAATATGGAGAATTATATGGATAGTTTCAAATTTTGCTTTTCTGAAAGTTAAGCGTTTTATAGTTAGGTAGAAAATGCGATTTGGCTTGATTTCAGGCATCTTGTTTCATCCTTTTTAATGGAAATACAGTTATAACAAAATACATGTAAATTACAATACAAACATGTATACAAAATACATGTAAAAGTACAAAATTAAGAAAAAAAGTAGTATGACTAGGAAATTTCGAAGTACAACAAATACAAATGTAAAGTTATTGGTAAAAATCCACCAACTTGGCCTTGTAAGGTATATATGTATACTATTTTCTACATGCAATCAATATTATGAAAATGAGCCTCAGCAGCCCTTTGGGTAAAAAAAATACACAAAAGGTTGCAAATAATTGTCCATTTCCAAGTTTCATTTTCATAAGTAGACTGGTGCATATTTTAAGATGACACATTAATGATTTACACATGTCTTAAAAATCACACAAGAAGTCAAGTGTCTACTACTGACCAATCAGATTGAGTAAATGACCTAATGACTGTTGATCACTAACCACGTCCCCAGAACAATAGGATTCGACATGCATGTCATATATCTGCCCAATCATAGTTTGGCATTATAAGCCAGCTTCCCCCCTCAAATGCCCATAAAGACAACTTTTGTGAACAAGAACGGTATCCTGGTCACTGCACCAATCCATCAGCTTCAATACCAGAGCTTCATATATGTACTCTAATTACCTTTTACAGAAAATGTTCAAAACAAAAGCATACAATAGGACAATGATATAAGAATATTTTTAAAAAATATGATGTACAAAGTATACCATATAGAATAAAATGTAACATTTAATACAAAACATACCCAAAATTCATGTATCATTCCAACTGCAGGGGTGCAGAGAAAGTATATGACAAATCCTTTTTTTGGTTCTGGACCGTGGAATTATACCGATATACTGATGGATGAAGTAAGCTGCACAGGACAGGAGACAGAATTATTGCCTGTCCCTACACCATCTACCATGACTGCTCAGTCAAAAACTAGCCTTTGTTGTCTGCAAGGAAAACATGGGTAAAATATCATTAGTGTTTTAGAAATGGAAATAAATAAAAGACCATGTGGTACTGTGAGAAAAATTATTTTGAAATCATTTCTTTATAACCACGTGCTTTCAACCCTATAGGCTGTGACGAAGGTTGGATTGCTGGATCAGAGGGTTGCTACAAGTTGCACACCTCAGCCAAAAACTATCCCAAATCCAGCAAAATGTGTATCAGGAAGGTGCCATTTAACCAACAATTGAAACTCCAGAGGAGCATCACTTCCTGTCATCTTCTTACACAGTGGACTCTAGTATCTATTTACATACACAGTGGACATAGGTATTCTGATATAGATAGACAGTGGACATAGGTATTCAGATTTAGATAGGCAGTGGACATACATGTAGGTATTCTGATTTAGATACACAGGACATAGTATTTGATTTAGATAGACATTGGACATAGGTATTCTGATTTAGATAGACATGACATAGGTATCTGAATAGACACAATGGACATCGGTATTCTGATTTAGATACACAGTGGACATAGGTATTCTGATTTAGATAAATTGGACATAGGTATCTGATTTAGAACACAGTGGACATAGGTATTCTGATATAGATAGACAGTGGACATAGGTATTCTGATTTTAGATAAGACATTGGACATAGGTATTCTGATTTGATACACATGGA
>CAJDSM010015019.1:28623-46022 GCA_903981925.1 Ostrea lurida
CTATACATTTATTCTAAAAATTGTATTTAATTTTGTGTGATGAATAACTTGCGAGATAAGGAAGGATTTAGAAATGAGGCGGACGAATTTTGCCGTAGCAACAAAGTGGAAACAATACGTCAAAATGCATTGTGACGTCATTCTAGGACGTCACAAAGAGCAAGTTAGATTACCAAAAATAATTGATGTTGCTCAATCGTATTCACCAATCAAATTTGCTTGTAAACAGTAAAATTAAATTATTCAAATATAAAATTTTGTCCCCCTATAGGTACCTTTAACCACTGC
Source organism: Ostrea lurida (assembly GCA_903981925.1). Taxonomy (NCBI): domain Eukaryota; kingdom Metazoa; phylum Mollusca; class Bivalvia; order Ostreida; family Ostreidae; genus Ostrea; species Ostrea lurida. The sequence goes on from CAJDSM010015019.1 coordinate 28,912, forward strand.
TGCCATGATTTGGATAAACTTAAATCTACACTACCTGAGGATGCTTACATAATGAACTGATATACAAAGCCCTGTATTGTTCTTGAGAAAAATTTTAAAACCTAGCTTTTTTCCTCTTTTATCCCCAAAATCTGGTCTGTATTGTGGTATCATCCTAGCTGCAATAAATGTATAGCCCTTTCCAAATTTTTGTTCCTCGAAAACATCAGAATAACAAGCGCAAACACCAACATAGCATATATTAACATCCACATCACCATTTTTTAAAATAATTATTTCTTAATTATCTCCTTTGAAAAGGAAGCCCTTTCATTGCGCAATTCTGAATACCCTTCAATTTGGTTGAAATCAGCCTCTTTGTTGCAGAGAAGACATAAAAAAATGTCAAAATTTTAATACCGACAAGTGGACTGGCCAACAGACAAAAATGTCATCAGAAAAGCTCTGCAGGAAACTTGAAAATACGATCTCCTCTATTACAAACCAATTAATACAAATGAAAGACCAGGTACGAAATTATTTCATAACACAAAGTGCAATTAATACAGTTTTAGAACGTGGCTAGATCTTTAAAAAATAAAAGTTCATTTTTTAATGATATATAGCAATTATTTCAAAGAAAAATTATCCGATTGATTTATGATCGATCAATTCAAAGACTAAGAGATTTTCCTTTTTGGATTACCTGGAAGAAGTTGCTGTATGTCATATCAGACTTGACCGATTGAGACGCCTTTCTCCTTTCTTCCTCTCTTTGATTCCTTTGGAATACGTATTGACTTTTCCAAACCAGCTTAATTTCTTCGCCTTCCTCCGATCATCCAAATATTGGTATCTGATGAAATTTCAAAGTGTTTATTTTTATAATGAATTTGAGAGCTTTTTCTATAAAATTTAGAGGTGCTGATAATTAGATCTATACATGAACATAAGGGAAACACTTTCATAATTTCAGTTTCATTAATGTAGTTTACAACATAATCATTCACATAATGGCGGATGGAAATGCAATGACTTGTTAAAACAAAATATATACAGTTTGCATATTACATACAAAACTGTCATAGATTTCTTCAGGAGATTGATATGGAATATGATTATGTAATTCTATTTTGAGATAAATACATGTATCTGGCTCAGAATTTCAAAGAGGTAATTTTGCTAAGAAGATTCGTCAGCCGAAATACTCAGTGATGAATCCATTTCTGATACATCATTCATAGTAAGAAATTACATTTCAAACTTGATTTCTGATATAAGACTTTCCAATGTGATTTACAGCTAGTATCAGACAATACTCCTAGTCTCAATCACAAATAATCTGTTGGTCTTTTAAACAGCGAGTATAATTGCAGTACGTGTCTGGCCTCTTAAGATAATTTGCTTCAAAGATGAATCTTTCAGAGCATATTTCATTTTAAATTTTCTTGATATTTTGTAAAAGAGACTCTAAATCAGTTACCTTCTTCTGTACCACAATTTCCAGATACATAATATGATAGATTTTCAAGCTTCATCTTGCAATAAAATCTACCTCCAGTGGGTCTAATTAAAGACTTGTAACTGAACAGTAATTGTCTGATTGGTCAATCAGTAATTGTCTCAGTCTATCTAATCACAATACCTATATCCACTGTGTATCTAAATCAGAATACCTATGTCCAATGTCTATCTAAATCAGAATACCTATGTCCACTTCTATCTATATCAGAATACCTATGTCCACTGTATCTAAATCGAGATACCTAGTCCAATTCTATCTAAATCAGAATACCTATGTCTCACTGTGTATCTAAATCAGAATAACGATCCATTGTGTATCTATATCAAATATACCTATGTCACTGTCTATCTAAATCAGAATACCTATGTCCAATGTCTGTCCACTGTGTATCTAAATCAGAATACCTACATGTATGTCCACTGCCTATCTAAATCTGAATACCTATGTCCACTGTCTATCTATATCAGAATACCTATGTCCACTGTGTATGTAAATCAGAATACCTAAGTCCACTGTGTAAAGAAGATTGGACAGGAAGTGATGCTCCTCTGGAGTTTCAATGTTGGTTAAATGGCCGCCTTCCCTGATACACATTTTGCTGGATTTGGGATAGTTTTTGGCTGAGGTGTGCAACTTGTAGCAACCCTCTGATCCAGCAATCCAACCTTCGTCACAGCCTATAGGGTTGAAAGCCACGTGGTATAAAGAAATGATTTCAAAATAATTTTCTTCACAGTACCACATGGTCTTTTATTTATTTACATTTCTAAAACACTAATGATATTTTACCCATGTTTTCCTTGCAGACAACAGAGGCTAGTTCTTTGACTGAGCAGTCATGGTAGATGGTGTAGGGACAGGACAATAATTCTGTCTCCTGTCCTGTGCAGCTTACTTCATCCATCAGTATATCGGTATAATTCCACGGTCCAGAACCAAAAAAGGACTTGTCATATACTTTCTCTGCACCCCTGCAGTTGGAAATGATACATAGAAATTTTGGGTATGTTTTGTATTAAATGTACATTTTATTCTATATGGTCATACTTTGTACATCATATTTTTTAAAAATATTCTTATATCATTGTCCTATTGTATGCTTTTTGTTTTGAACATTTTCTGTAAAAGGTAATTAGAGTACATATATGAAGCTCTGGTATTGAAGCTGATGGATTGGTGCAGTGACCAGGATACCGTTCTTGTTCACAAAAGTTGTCTTTATGGGCATTTGATGGGGGAAGCTGGCTTATAATGCCAAACTATGATTGGGCAGATATATGACATGCATGTCCGAATCCTATTGTTCTGGGGGACGTGGTTAGTGATCAAACAGTCATTAGGTCCATTTACTCAATCTGATTGGTCAGTAGTAGACACTTGACTTCTTGTGTGATTTTTTAAGACATGTGTAAATCATTAATGTGTCATCTTAAATATGCACCAGTCTACATTATGAAAATGAAACTTGGAAATGGACAATTATTTGCAACCTTTTGTGTATTTTTTTTTACCCAAAGGGCTGCCTGAGGCTCATTTTCATAATATTGATTGCATGTAGAAACATAGTATACATATATACCCCTTACAAGGCCAAGTTGGTGGATTTTTACCATAACTTTACATTTGTATTTGTTGTACTTCGAAATTTTCTAGTCATACTACTTTTTCTAATTTTGTACTTTACATGTATTTTGTATACATGTTTGTATTGTAATTTACATGTATTTTGTTATACATGTTTGTATTATTTACATGTATTTTGTTATACATGTTTTTATTGGAATTTACATGTATTTTGTTATACATGTTTGTATTATTTACATGTATTTTGTTATACATGTTTTTATTGGAATTTACATGTATTTTGTTATACATGTTTGTATTATTTACATGTATTTTGTTATACATGTTTTTATTGGAATTTACATGTATTTTGTTATACATGTTTGTATTTTTTTTAATAAAAATTTTATCTCAGTATTGAGTAAAATTTTTCGCAATATCAGTCGGTGTTTGTGTTGTAAAATGAAGGAGGAAGGCATAAATATAGTATATATCAATGAGTGAAATTTGAGGAGGAATTTCGAGAGGAAAATCCATGTGGTGCACGATTCATAATTAAAAACTGTTAGAGAAAGATAAATATTAAATTCACATGCCATTTTTGCTGTTTTGAGAAATTAAAACATCGTTGATCTTTGGTGTAATTTCTTGAAACCACCTCAGACAAGATATATGGAATGGAGCATAATTCTACATTGAAGTGTTACCTAGCAAACCCCATTTGTCTACAAGCTACATGACCATCTTTTATGTCAAAATTGTCGTCACAAATCGGTCCCCATCCCCCGCCTCTACGGACTTCTAGACGACCACTGTTGTATAATGACTGGTTGCCATGGTTACTAAACCTGAAATAAAAGTCGACATAAATGATTTCATCAAATTCTCTGCAAAAAAAAAAAAAAAAAAGATTAACTCTCTGAGGACATGCAGTATTAATTAATTTCCTACATAAATATACTGTAAAGGGCTTTAACTTCGCGGAGCTAAAATTTCATAATATTTATCATCCAGTAATTCACGATGGTTTAAATTTTGTTGTTAAACCTCTTTGAGTAGAAGGACTCAAACCCACAAAACACTGAACAGCACTTTGTGATGGTTTTATTTTTGCGATCGTCAATATAATTGCGAATATTTCCCCCATGACTCCTAAATTCCTAATTCTATCTTTAGCTTGATTTCTTTTGACTGTTTGTTTTTCTGAATGGATATACATACCTCACGCCGCTGCAGTGTTGGGGCGTGCACGTCACATTAGTCAAGGACCACCTGCAGTCCTTTTTTTCGTCTACTTTCCCTTTCCCATGGCTTTTTTGTTGCTTTTCTTCAGAAAAAAAGAAAAATATATATAAAAGCTTTCAAGACGTTATCAACTGAGGAGTTAGCAAGATCCAGTTCCCGTAAGTCGGGACTATTTCCCGAGGCGTGATCTTAATCATAATGACCAACAACACGACCAACCAACATGTCCCTTCCGGTAGGTACGAAATCGGCAATTGCTGTGGATCTGGCCACAATGTAAAATTATCCTGACGACGGCCACTATATTTATATTAAATCTCAATCTCTCTCTCTCTCTCTCCTCTCTCTCTCTTCTCTCTCTCTCTCTCTCTCTTCTTCCTAATTATTATACATACAATATACATTATCTAGGCGCGGATTTAAGAGGGGGTCCAGGGGGGCCGCCCCCTCGTTTTGGTAGCCAAACATTAATTATTATATATACGATAAATTAGTATATATAGCTAAATTAACTCTAATAAGTATCCTTTAACAGCTTAAAAAATCGAGAGCTTCCGGGGGCTGGACCCCCGCTTTGCTTCATCCAGCCTTAAGCTTATTTGGCTCTTTTTTAAACAGACACCCCCCCCCCCCCCCCAGCTTTCGACAAATCCCTGGATCCGCCACTGTGTATGTAGCTTTTCAATCTTCGTCAACTTTTCATGTTGATTGAACGTTCATGATGTACATAGTTCGCGCACGAGAAAGCTCTTAATGTGTACTTTATATCTCACCACCTCTTTTTGATCAATGAATCAGCAGAACCGAAGTAATTTGGATAAACAGATGCCGTCAGTTGATGTATGCGACGGTCGTATTGTCTATACCCGGCTTCCTTAAGTTGTTGTGTAATTAAAAGTTTGCGATACACAATAGTAAGGCTATCTTTCTAGGAAATATTCGGGTCAGACGAACTCGAAAGCATGACATTTTGCGTACCAAGAAAACTTGCTTTGTGCTGAGTACATGTACATTTTATTCCATTTAAGGAGAACTTCGTGAGGACTTATCAGACTAACCCGCGGGCTGCTTTCTGAAATAAACGCACCCAGTAGATTCAATTCATCCACTACCTGAATGTCTAGTGCTGTATTCTTGGTGTCGGAAAAATACAAAAGATGGGGAATGAGATTTGCTATGCGATTCTTCCGTAGCATTAAATTCAAAAACCTTGAAAGTTATGTGTGCAAACATTATACTTAATTCTTGTTTCCAGTCCTAATGACTTGTAGCAGGTAATAGGGTGGCAAAAATTTATTGTCGTTCAAAAGCCAAGTCAGGTGTCATGGATCTAGCCACACTGGCCACTTATCTCATGATACCGGTAAATCGTGAATCTTTTACACACACACACAACACACACACACACACACACACACACACAACACTGTATAGGTACCCACTTGCATCATCGTCCCCTCCTATATGTGTTATGCATTATCGTATATCTTTTGCTAATAGTGGACAAAGCCAATTCCTGTTTTCATGTAAATATCAAACATCACATGATCTTGTCTGGTGCTTTGAACATCACTCTCTCCTCGCTCTCTCTCTCTCTCTCTTCTCTCTCTCGTCTCTCTCTCTCTCTCTCTCTCTCTCTCTCTGGTACGCCTTAGCAAACTTACATTTTTGACATGAGTAGATCCTGGTTTTGCCAGCCTGAAACCCATCAATAATCCATAATCGATCAAATTCAAGATTCTATATTATCCATGCATAGTTAATAAGTTAATTACTCACTGTATTTTCAGAATCGATGCATAGAAATATTAGATATATGGAAAATCCTGAACCCACCCCCCCAAAAAAAACCCCAACATTTCTTCAAGAAGTATATACATCCTGTAAAAATATCCGAGTCAAGACTCTTTCCTTTGCGTTCAGTGACGCTTAAAAAAACAACGCCGACACACACACACCACACACCTGTATAGGTACCCAATCTTTCATCATCGTTCCCCCTCCCTATGTTTAGCCATCATGTATATCTTGCTAATTGTGGACCCAAAGCCAATGTCCAATGTTTCATTGTAAATGACTTGTCGGTGCTTTTGAAACATCAAAGCTCATCTCTCTCTCTCATCTCTCTCGTCTCTCTCTCTCTCTCTCATCTCTCTCCTCTCCTCTCTCTCTTCCCTGGTACGCCTTTAGCAAACTTTACATTTTGACTGAGTGATCCCTGTTGCCACGTGGAAAACCCATAATAATCATAATCGAATCAATCAAGTTTCATATTTTTCATGCATAGTTTCATAGTTAATACTCAATCTGTATTTTCAGATCGATGGCATGAATTTACAGATATTGGAAAATCGCTGAACCCCCACCCCCCCCCCAAAAAAAAACCCCAACATTTTCAAGAAATATATTACCATCCTGTAAATAATCCGAAGTCAAGGACTCTTTTCCTTGCGTTCAGTGACGCTAAAAAACAACCACACACAATCATTATGGGGAGATGCAGTTGCATATTCAGAGGAACACATATATTGAAGAAATAACCTGATTCTCACACAAATATCGATCTAACAGTTAATATACGATAAACAATAAATGCGAGAAATGGGGGTCTCATGTTCGCATTCCAGGTCATGTGTCGTTATCGGTTGGTTTATATGATCTCTTACGATCTGCATCATCAAGATTTTAAAACACTCGCGACCAACTTGTTTCAAGCCCTATTCGTAATCCCACTTGCATATTTGTGTGGTGAGAAGAGAGAGAAGAGAGAGAAGAGAGAGAGAGAGAGAGAGAGGAGAGAGAGAGAGAGAGAGAGAGAGAGAAAGAGAGAGAGAGAGAGAGAGAGAGAGGAGAGAGAGAGAGAGATTCCGTTTCTTATACTCAGCGAGGTTTTTCTTGCCAATGTTTCTGAAGAATTATTACGTCAAGGATATTCTCTATTCACCGCACCAAAAATCACTAATGCATATTTCACACGCAAAATACAAGGACTAGTGACAGTAGAAATCTCCTCGGCGTAATTGGAGTTTAGCTTTTTTCCAATAGGACGCATAAAATGGCCCATAATAATCGTTATACTTAGTTTGCAGGAATTTCGTAGTACCATGATGTACTATTTACATATATTCTAGCATGCAGAAGACAACCAAAGCAGAACTCGTGGTCTGAGGCAGATATATGTACATTAAGTGGATCTATTACAATAGAAAGATGATCCGGGATTATGTACATACGTAGACCAATGTATATCACATTAAAAAGGTTTTATTGAATGACAGGGTAGTCAACACGATATGGTTATTGGGCTAATTGAATTTTACCATATTCAGACAGACAGGCGGACAGACAGGCAGATAGATAGATTTAATACTTATTAGTTTGTTACTGACTGTCTACAAAAATATGTCGGGTGGTTAATCAATAGAAGCCGAGGCGAAGCCGAGCCTCCTATACCTGAACAGCCCGACATAATTCCGTAGACAGTCAGTAGCAAACCTAATAAGTGTTTTGTTTTGGTTGAGAACCAAATATGACGGCACAGTATGACGAAAATTAGTCTCAATACTAAAAAAGACATACGCCGCCATGTTGCCGTCAATATTTTGCTACTTGCCGTCTGAGAAGAAATGTAAACGGCAGCATGTGACGCGTTTAACCAAAAACGAGAGAGCGACATTTTAGTCCCGAGGCAAAAAGAAAGAAGATGGATTTGATATATCTTGTTAGGTTTGTTAACTGACTGTATACGGAAATATGTCGGCTTGTTCCAATTCCATAGAATTCTATAAAATTATTTCATAGACAGTCAGTAATAAACCCCGAATGTGTTTTTGTTTTGTCGAGGACGAATATAGATGTCATAGTATGATTGAAAGTTAGTTTCGTACTAAACAAAACGTAAACGCGCCATGTTGCCGTCTATATTTTGTTACTCACCCGTCTAAAGAAATTTAAATGGCAGTCACGTGACTCGCGGTCCGTAATCGGGGGGGGGGGGGGGTTGCACTGATGCATGTGCAACCCCAATTTTAAAATGAAAAAAGCAAATTCTTTCAGCTTCTTCGCCCCCTGGACCATCAACTAAAGACCCATTCTGAACTAGCAGGGTGCCTCCATGCAGACCAAAGTGAGAATGCTAAATCTCGTAGCTTCCGGGGGCTTCGCCCCCTGGACCCCTACCATTGCAAAATCTGATCAAACTAAGGGGCCTAACCCTTTGCCTTAGTCTTGTGCACCCCCCCCCCCCCCAAAAGAAAATCCTGGTTACGGCCCTGGACATTGTTTCATTCTCAATGACATAGAGACATTCTTGTCCGAGGCAAAAGTAAAGAAATGAAAGAGAGAAGAGAGAGGAGAGAGAGAAGAGAGACGAGAGAGGAGAGAGAGAGAGAGAGAGAGAGAGAGACGAGAGAAGAGAGGAGAGAGAACGAGAGGAGAGAGAGAGAGAGAGAGAGAGAATCATATCGTGCATGTAAATAGGGATCACATTTACACAAAGGGATGATGTCATACAAAAGCAATTCACTATCAGTCTGGCGTCTCATTTTAAAAAATGTGTATACCCATATTTGGAATACGAGAGAAATATCATACTTCTAATACAATATTAATCTCTATTGCATCGTCCCTTGGATTATATCTATACAGTACTAATCCCTTTGCACCGTCCCTTGGTGATTTTTATGTAAATGGTTACATAAGATACAAGATAGTAATAAAACAAAATGACCTTGAGTGACCTTTGCCTGTCAGTCATTTGCCTATTCCTTATTTGTGCGACATATGATTACCTGTTTTAAAAAAAAACAACCTTTTTTTTTAACCTTGCATCAGTTCAATAACTGTTGAAATGAAATTTTATTTTCATATACAATGTATATATTCTGAGTGACCTTGACCTTTACAAAATTACCTTGAGTAACCTTTGACTGAAAATCATTTTGCTTTTACTTATATGTGCGATAAATGATCAATACTTGCTCAAAAACTGTTGAAATAAGGACATTTTTCAGTATATAAGATATATATTCTGAGTGACCTTGACCTTTCCAAAATGGCCTTGAGTAACTGAAAACCATTTGCCTCATACTTATTTATGGTATATATATGATCAATACTTCTTCAAAAACTGTTAAAATAAGGCACTTTTCCCCTATATAAGGGATATGTTTTGAGTGACCTTGGCCTTTGAAATTAACTAGGTCCAAAAGTACCCTTCCCCAAGGCATATTTGTGATGAATCTATGATAAGAGGTTTAGGACATGGGAAATTACATATAAAGAAATAAGGAACATTTATATGATCTGTGTGACCTTAATTTCTGATGAAAAGTTTAGGAGATATCAGCTCGGTCGGACGGACAGACAGACACAACGGCGACTATATACCCACCCACCCCTCCCCCGAATTTTGTAGGGAAGCTTAAAATCCAACGTGTATCCACACAGAGGAATGACTTTATAGATATAAGAGTCAGTCAGTGGCATTTCCATAAATCAAAATAAAAGCTGAAAGTTCACCTACATAATTATAATCAAATGTTATAAGAACATTGCGTCATTGTTGCATCTGCAAAACGTCGTAATGAGTGGTTATCTCACAATGCACGAATAAACTTCTTCATTCAAACGGGAATTCCTGAAGAATGATCTGCTTCTTGTGTCCCACCTTTCCCCAAACTTGACTTTTCCCAAAATTTCAATTCAAGTGCACTTCAAGTTCTTCGTATCGTGATTAATCTGGTCCATAGGCACTCCCCATCTTAGTTTGTAGAGAAAAAAATACACTATATACTATACTTTTTGTATGGTATATAGTGGGTTTTTTTTGGTTTTTTTTTTTACAAATTAAGATGGGGAGTGCCTATGATCTCGTCCCCTTTCCACAAATCCGTTCACATCCCCAATAAAGAGAGTGCGCGAACGGAATATCGTAGAAATCTCGCGGGCTCACAAAAAAAAAAAAATTCCAGTTTCCTTCTGCTCGTCAATAGATAAAATGAACTGCGAGCACATACACTGTACATGTATATATGCCGAGACATTCCAAAGTCAATTTTTAAAAGTTGTGTGTTTCAGATAGAACCTATTTAACTACTTAGTGTCTCCTCATAAGCACGAACTAATCTAAGTGCAACACAGACGAACGGGGGATATAACAACCACAGTCCACAAGGTCGGTTTACCAATATACTTGTCGAGAAATACGACGAGTTTTACGCCAAATCAACTTATTTCTCGTAGGTCCTAGCGTGACTTGAATATTTACGAGCAATATCTTAAATCATCATTAATTCAAATAATCTAATGTTTGGAAACTGTACTAGAACATTCCAAAATCGATGCACACTGACAATCATTTTGTACTTGAGAAAATGGTTATGGGCTATTGACGGTATTGTTTCTCTGCATTGATGAGATAATTTTCAGTCATGATTAGGACTATAATGTTTTTGCTCAAAGATTTCCTAGTAATGGGGAAAAAATCAAGAAGACTCGAGAGTTTGTCTTCCTGGAGAATTTGTTCCGACAACGTGTAAATTATGGACGCCAAATAAGGAGGGAATAGATATTCAGGAGATATGAGGGTCATTTTCATCAATTTAAGCTAAATTTTCTCTCCGTGGAGCCCGAAGCTCAGTATTTTGATTATAACGTGTTTTAAATTCAAGAACCTAAGCTGATCGATGGCACAAAAAAAAAAAAAAGAATTTTGAAGCCATATGTTACATAACACTGTACAATTGTAACACTGTACTATTAAGCAAGTAAGACACTGAAGACAAACAGGTGCGCGGACGTTCGCTAATGTCGTCCCCACGACTCAGTCCCGTGACAAGAGACCACGGATCCCCCTACATACTCAAGAAGCCAAGGTGAGTAAATATGCTTCTATGGATAGAGTCAAGTAACCTTTTCGAATAAACAAAATACACTTACCACTTTTTATGCGCTAATGCTCAAAATAGTACGTATGTTCGTATGGACAGCTTATGGTTATTTTTAAGATATGCGTCAGAATATAGTTGTAACTTTTGATTAAAAAAAAAAAAGATAAAACAATCTGTTCAAACGTGTCATTACTGTCGTATTATAATGATAATTGAATCGGGTATACGATAATGCAAACAGAAAAAAAGAATATAGTTGTTGCGACAACCTGTGCTGTTCAATACTCATTTAGATTTCCCAGGGCTGCAGCCAGTGTTTTATTGTTCGACTACCATCCATGTGCTAAAACTCATCATACCTTATGTCCGATTTCTTACCAGGAAGCTTCATTTATCGCCCTCTGGTGAGATATTTCAAGCGCTTATGTCTTCAAATTTTAATTTTGTATTTTAGCCAACTTAGTTTTCATGATGTTTTGTAAATGAGAATCACAGACTTACCTATCGTGTTTTGAGGTTTACTTTTTAACGAAAATTATGGGACGGTAGCCATGATATAAGAACACGCCCATCACAGATAATTTTGATACAATGAAGCGCCTGGTCTGTGGACACAATCTAATCACAGCGGAGGAAACACTAAAGCGCCTGATCTATAGACACTAACCAATCACAGCTGATGAGACATTAAAGCGCTTGTCTATGGACACAGCCCATTCACAGTTGAGGAGACACTAAAGCGCCTGGACCATGGACACAAACCAATCACAGCCGATGAGACATTTAAGCGCCTAGTCTATAGACGCAACCCAATCACAGCCGATGAGACATTTAAGCGTCTGGTTTATGAACATAAACCAATCACAGCTGATGAGACATTAAAGCGTCTGGTCTGTGAACATAACCCAATCACAGCTGAGGAGACATTAAAGCGCCTGATCTATAGACACAACCCAATCACAGCCGATGAGACATTAAAGCGCCTGGTATATACTAGTAGGTACAACTTAATCAAAGCTGAAAAAAATTAAGTGTGGCAAGGACGGCGCCGGCCAGGATGTACTATCTTTCAAGTCACGATGAACCAATCAACGCTGATGAGACATTAACGCGCCTGGTCTATGAACATAACCCAATCACAGCCGATGAGACATTAAAGCGCCTGGTCTATGAACATAACCCAATCATAGCCGATGAGACATTAAAGCGCCTGGTTTATAGACGCAAACCAATCACAGCCGAGGAGATATTAAAGCGCCTGGTATATACTAGTAGGTACAACCTAATCAAAGCTGAAAAAAATTAAGTGTGGCAAGGCCCCTTCCGGACAGTCCGCACTATAAATTAAGTCTCAATCAATCAATCAAAGCTGCTGAGACATTAAAGCACCTGGTCTATGAACATAACCCAATTGCAGCTGATGAAACATTAAAGCGTCTGGTCTATAGACGCAATCCAATCACAGCCGATGAGACATTATTTAAAGCGCCTGGTCTGAGAACATAGAGTTGACATCAACTTTTCGCCAAACTTTACGGGGTAAAACGAAGACACATTTTATGTTGATCATCATGAAACTAATAGACTATTACATGTAACCCTCTCAATAGAAAAAATAGATCTTTTTACAAGGTATTTACGAAAAACAAGCAGCGATCACAAATAACTAGTACATCGTAACGTTTCATGTCACAAATACACATTTGAATTACACGTTCACTGTGTTACCTTTGAATTTGGTTAGCGAAGTGGATTTAGACTCGGGCACGGTTATTCAAACAATTTTACACTGAAATTGCATTTTTTTTCTCCCGTTAAACTACGTGAAGATTATGCACATCTTATATGCTTCTGTCGACCAGAAATTTCTTACCTGTTTTATACCTCTTTATTTTTTTATTATACTTAAATAATAAATATATTATAAAAAGACTGTAAAACGGTATATTTCGAGGGGGGGGGGGGCAAACCATTACAATTTTTCTTTCATAATGAAAAGATAATATAATAGGTTGTGATTTCATGATATAGTAGCCTTTCCCACTTCTTTTTTGGGACATTTCTTTCTTTATGAACGGTTACTTCTATATATCATGCCCTATTGGGCCCAAAATTGGAATAAACTTATCTTCTCTTATAATACAATGTAGTATTCATAGAGCCAGTTGTGTACAATATTAGAAATTGAAATGGTTACTGTATTGGAGTTTTCATACAATCCAGCTAATACACGTCTGTAAAGGTCTCCTGTATGTGTGAGAAAATAACCGAGATAATAGGAACTAAACAAATAGAAAATATGAAAGAGTTTTCAGATGACTCTTCGGTAATATGAAGAAGGACACAAGAGAGACACAAGGAAAGAAAAGCAAAAGATAATCAATACTGAAAATGTTAGAGATATTTTGATAGCATGAAACCGGACTGAGGAGACGATAGCTGCAATAATGTAGCCCTCTCCTTTTTTTATTTTTTGAGAGAAAACATCAGAATAAAAAAAATCGAAGAGGGCTGTACATTATTGCAGCTAAAGAAACGACAACCGATCGTGACCGGTCAGCAGATGATGCTTACTCCTCCATGGCACCTGATCCTGCCTTCGCTTTTGTCGGAGGTCCGTGTTGCCCTACACTCGATTTTGTATATGTTTTTGGGACTATGATTGCGTTTGATACATTGTTACTTCGCCATTTTATATCATGAGAAGAACACCTTACCAGTATTGAGCGCCAAATTAACATGAACTGAAGATTTAAAATTATTTGAAGGGATCTAAAATTGAATTGTTGCGCGCATCAAATCGGATCTAAATCGAATTTGGTGCTTTCTTCAAATGAATTAATGATATATTAACAACTGCATCAATGCGCGCTGCAATTCAGTTGAAGAGAGCAATAATTAAAATAATGCGCGCATCGACTTATTACTACGTAATGATATCATTAGTTCAATCGATGCGCGTAGCATATCTTATAACAGAGAACTACATCATTAGATATATCTTTCTTTCAAAATAGATTATCCCTTTGTATGAAATGTTGCTCTCTTTAAACAAAATTGATGCGCGCATGAATTACTAACTAAAGATATCTTCAAGTGAATTATCATAAGAAGCGAATACATGGGACGGTCCTTCGAATGAGATCGCAAAAATCGTGACTTCAACTGATGCGAGCATCAAATCAATTGTCGATCTCTTCAATGAATCCTGAACTTTTTTAAACGCCGGGACTTCTCAAGTTTTCTGTGGGATGCATTCTATTTATAGCGCTATGGAATTTCTCTTTTTCGGTCTTAATTATTTTTGTTCAAGGTTGTTTCGTTTTGTGAATACAAGTCTGACTATAAAATAAACTGTATCAAACACAATACAAGTATTGATTTCGACAAGTTCCTTACAAACATACCGGTATGTACTAACACGTACTATAAAATTAGCATAAACAACACTCCCTGGCTTTAAAATGAAATAATTCAAATAAACAAGTTTCGTCTGCATCTATGCAAATACCTGCAACCGTTCATCAATTCAAATTATGAGAGCATCATTGAATCGAGATCATCTTTAAAGAATTAAAAGATATCTCCCATAACTTGAATTTATGTTTATTTGGCGCTCCATATACCAGATTCTCTCTAATGTAGAACACCTAGACCAAGTCAGGACGTACTCGTCTTTCTGACGAAGGAACCCGGGAAAAAATATGTTTTTGGACAGCGTGAATTTCTCCGTGATTCCGAGATGAACATATTTCTTAAATATGTTCTAAAATACCTGACGTGAAACAAAACGTGCAACTTTTTAATCTAAACTTCCTTTGCTCTCTTACCTGCTATTTGATGCAAGGTACTACTAGTATTTCCTTAAACTTTGTACACAACCTTTCGTAACATGACCTGATATCCGATAGGAAGAAAGTATCATTTTCTTGACCGCAAACATAGAGAACACTGGAGATCTAGAATCTATAGTATGTCAAACGTTGAAATATTTGTTATTTTCCACTAATATCATATACCTCTTCATTTTCCTTTTAAATTGTTAAAATTTCTACTCTTTAATTTTCATCTGTATTGCAAATTTTTCATTTATATTGTACATTTATTGTACATGCATATTTTGTGAATCGAGGCAGCCTGCTGATAAAACAAGTTGATGGTACAGGGGTTTCAACAGTCTCGTTTTAAGTCAGCATTTTGCAAATTCTATGGTCGTTATATCGATTTTGTCTGCCGTACAACCAGTCACTGGGTCAATGTGTCACACCGATTGTTAGACCGTTTTTATATGCTGATTTTTACTATGGATTAGTCTGTTTACCTAATCGAGATATAGAGCCCACGGCGGGTGTGATCAGTCGACAGGGAATGCTTACTCCTCCTAGGCACCGGATCCCACTAGTGTATCCAGATGTTCGTGTTTGCTCATCTCTGAATTTGTACTCCGTATAGGATTTATGAGATTGATCGTTGTTCATTGTTTTCACTTGTAATGTATCAGAGGGATTATTTACTTTCGTCTGAAATACTTCATTGGCGAAGTGTGTTGAAAACAATGTTTCGAATGCTCAGCCACAAGATAAACTGGTCCCCCATTTTCGTGCAGGACTAGCGATAAGCGACGGAAAGTTAAATGTCGTTATGAAAATGATATAACTTATGGTGTGATAATCGAACATTAGTTTCATTTTTTTTATTAGGCCTTTCGTTCCGTAAGGAACATAGGCCATCAACAACAGTCCTCCAGCGAACATGGTTCTGGGCTGCTTTTGCTGCCTCTTGCCAGGTGATGTCACGTTCTCAATTCTGATTCCGTGTTTCTATGACGTCCTCTCTGTCCCTTGCCTTGTGGGTTCCAAGTCAGGGCCTGTCATGTGGTGTTGGTTGGTGGCTTCCTCAAAGTGTGTCCAATCCAACCCCACTTCATCCGCCTGATTTGCAATGACCACTGGTCTTGATTTGCTCTCCCCCGCAGTTCTTCATTTGTGATCCTTCAGGCCACGGATGTTAAGGATGCGCCCGAGACGAGTCTTGTAAAATGTTGGATCTTTTGCAGGGCTGTTTAGTAGTTCTCCATTTGTCTGCTCATAGAGTAAGATGGATTTTACGTTGGATTGAAGATTCGCAGTTTGGTGGTAATACGAATGTCCTTTGAGGCCCAGATGATATTGAGCATGGTGAAAGCTACTCTTGCCTATCCTAGTCTTGGTCTGTACCACCCTGTATGTCCACTACACTCCCCAGGCAAATGAAGGAATCAACTTCCTTGATGGGCTCTCCTCCCGCTGTGACTGGTGATTGGACAGTGGTGTTGATCTTCATCAGTTCTGTTTTCTTCAGGTTGATCTTGAGACCCGTTCCTGTTGTTGCAAGGTGAGTTGTCTTGTCCTGCATCTGCCTGTGGTTGTGTGACAGGAGAGCCAGGTCATCGGCGGAGTCGAGATTATCTAGTTGCGTTAGGAGTGTTCACTGTATGCCATTGTTCCTTCCTGTCGTGATGGTCGTCATGATCCAATCAATGACCAGGAGGAACAGAAACTGTGATAGCAAACATCCTTGTCGAACTCCTGTCTTGACCTCAAAACTTTCTGACATCTGACCAGCATAGCCAACCCTGCATGCNCCGACATCTGACCAGCGTGGGCGACCCTGCATGGCATGCCTTGATAGGTGTTACATGTACGAATGAGAGAGACGAGCTTCTCAGGTACTCCATAGTGCCTCAGTATATTCCACAGTATCTCTTGGTCCATGCTGTCGAAAGCTTTCTCATAATCTATAAAATTGNAAGTTGACATATAGAGGGGACTTCCACTCCAATGATTGTTCAATTTTTTCAACAACCAACTTAATTCGAAATGTTCTTTCCTATGATTTTTTCTTGTTGCAAATTTGTACTCCCAAGGGGC
>CAJDSM010015019.1:46986-76925 GCA_903981925.1 Ostrea lurida
TAGGGGATTTTAAAAATCTGCTTTCAACACTGCCAAGGAAAGCTGAAATTTATATGGAAGCTTATGCTGATATAGAGGGATTCAAGTTTTATTCAAACATGACCCGGGGGTTACGATCGGAGCCACATAGGGGATCAACGGCTTTTTACATATGAATTATTTAGGGAAAATCTCAAATCTTCTTCTCAAGAACCACTGGCGCCAGGAAAGCTGAGATTTATTGAATCTTCCTTATAGAGGAGATTTCGTTTTTCAATGATCGACCCCGGGGTCGATGGCGCCAATTGGGTCAGGTTTTACATATGATAGATATAGGAAATCTTTTAAAAATTCTGTCTTCTCAAGAGAACCACTGGCCAGCGAAAGACTGAGATTTATAGTGGAGCTTTCTGATTAGAAGGATATTCAGGTTGTTCAAATCATCCCCTGGGTACGAGGGCCACCAATAGGGGTCCAAAGTATTTACACTATGATTAGTCATAGGGGAACATCTTTAGAAAATATCTTCTCAAGAACCACTGACCAGGAAAGCGAAATTTATATGAGAGCTTCCTGATAGTGAAATTCAAGTTGATACAAATCATGACCCCAGGGGTATGTGGGCCACAATAGGGGATCATAAGATTTACATTTAGATATTATGTAAAAAATCTTCTCAAGACAAAGACAGCATTACCTTATTTAAAGCTTACGCTGATATAGAGGCAGGCCAGTCCTCAGAGTGAGCAATGTGGCCATGGCCTCTGTTTACATTAGCCTTTCTTCCGTAAGAACATAAGCCATCAACAACAGTCCTCCAGCGAACATGGTTCTGGGCTGCTTTTGCTGCCTTGCCAGGTGATGATCACGTTCTCAATTCTGATTCCGTGTTCTATATGCCCAGTCCTCTTCCCTTGCCTGTGTGGTTCCAAGATCAGGGCCTGTCGTGTGATGTTGGTTGGTGGCTTCCTCAAATGTGTCCAATCCACCCCACTTCTCCGCCTGAATTGCTACCACTGAGTTCTTGATTTGCTCTCCCCGCACGTTCTTCATTTGTGATCCTTTTCAGATCCACGGATGTTAAGGATGCGCCCGAGACAGGTCTTGTAAAATGTTGATCTTTTGCAGGGCTGTTTAGTAGTTCTCCATGTGTCTGCAATCATAGAGTAAAGATGGATTTTACGTTGGAGTTGAAGCATTCGCAGTTTGGTGAGTAAATACGATGTCCTTGGGAGGCCAGATATGATATTGAGCATGGTAAAGCTACTCTTGCCTATCTAGTCTTGGTCTGTACCACCCTGTATGTCCACTACACATCCCCAGGCAAATGAGAATCAACTTCCTTGATGGGCTCTCCACCAGCTGTGACTGGTGATTGGACAGTGGTGTTGATCTTCATCGGTTCTGGGGTTTTTTTTCCAGTTATCTTGTGACCCGTTCCTGCTGATGTTGTTGCAAGGTGAGTTGTCTTGTCTCGCATCTGCCTTGGTTGTGTGACAGGAGAGCCAGGTCATCGGCGGAGTCGAGATTATCTAGTTGCGTTAGGAGTGTTCACTGTATGCCATGATATTTCCTTCCTGTCGTGATGGTCGTCATGATTCCAACAATGACCAGGAGGAACAGAAACTGATAGCAAACATCCTTGTCGAACTCCTGTCTTGACCTCGAAAACTTTCCGACATCTGACCAGCGTGGGCGACCTGCATGGCATGCCTTGATAGGTGTTACATGTACGAATGAGAGAGACGAGCTTTCAGGTACTCCATAGTGCCTAGTATCTTCCACAGAGGTCTCCCGGTCCACGTCTGTCGAAAGCTTTCTCATAGTCTATAAAGTTGACATATAGAGGGGACTTCCACTCCAATGATTGTTCAATTTTTCAACAACCAACTAATTCGAAATGTTCTTTCCTATGATTTTTTCTGTTGCAAATTTATACTCCCAAGGGGCATAGAAGTAATTTCAGCTTGGTTGCCTGAATGGCAAGTTTGGGCAACCTGTTAATTTGCATAAATCAAAATTGGCCACCAGGCGCCTTTTTGACTACATCGCTTGCCTAGAATGATGAATATATACTTTTTCGAGCGTGTTAGGATGTCTTTTACCTATTTCCGTTATATTTACTCAATTCAAAGTCAAGTTCAGTCAGAACCATTTTATAAAAATCGGTTCGACATTGTAACCAACGATTAAAGATTAGTGTTGTACAGTGCTTTGTTTTAATTGTATTCAGTAATTGTATGTTCATGAGTTACCCCCACTCATCTCCGAATCCGGATCAATTACGACAACCGTCAAGTCCTCATCATCGTTCTCATCCCCTTGATTAGCATCCTCCTCAAAATCGTCTCCGTCGACATCCTCCGTCTTGACCTCTCCCTTCGACCGAAAGCCCTGCTTTAGTCTGAGCCTCAGGTCGCTCAGTGTACGGATTCAGCAGCCCCCTTCGCCAGCAGCAGCTACAGTATGAAGTGCAGGAAAGATGCTGCATTTCCTTGTCTTGTGCTCTAACACCGGCACCGAAATAACGTCCAACCAGCTCTGGTGGAGCTGGATCACCTTGAGCAAAGACAGGACAGAAATTGTCATGCTGGATCTCCCAGCCAAAGTGAGTGATATCGGCGGACTCATCGAGCGGGCCTTGCTGGTCTGCCGCTTTGCACAACATCATTTTAAGGTAAACCCGGAGCGCATGTTACAACATATTGGCAGATGTTGGAGACAGGGCCGATGGTCTTTGCACTTTCTTCTTTTTGGTGGAATAGCGTAAGTGGCAACTCCATGGTTGTATCTAATGACTGACCATACATAGCAGCCAAAGTAGGCGCTGCTGCCTCCATCACCTCTGCGTACGTGGGTTCCAACCTCACTCAGCACTTCAGCGCAAACTTGAAAGTCCCCATCAAGCATGATCTTCAGCGCGGTGATCTTGCCTTTTGCCTATGGGTATGTATGTTGTCTGCACATCCGCTAGGGCGTACGTCTAGGAGCTGCAGACATTTGTGGCACAGGTGGCATTTATTTCTAACATTGTTCCATCTTACGTACCGTTCCATCTGCACCTTGGCCTGCAGTTTTGCCCGATATACTCAATAGACCAACAGAACAAACACGTCGGTGTCATAACTAAGTACTAGCACATAGATCACACCATGTCCGGACCTCTCAGCCTTGCTGAAATAGGAGAGTATGGTGACATCCGCTTCGTCGTGAGCAAATTCTCCAGCCTCTCTAGTCTCCATCGTTACCTTGTCTAGTAGATCGAAGGAACCCAACACCCTCGTCAGATTTCGCTTGTTATTCTTGCTCTTCGTTATTCATCTCTTTTAGGTAGAGGACTAGTAATGGAAATCTCATTGTCAACAATAATTTCACCAGTCCGTCGCATTCTCCCGTGATCCTTGGCATAGAGATATTTATACTTGTCGAGGACAATGACTTTCAACAGCATCAGAATAGCGACTTAAACGACTCTGGATGAATGCAATAAGATCGGAAGGATAGACACGTACAGCCACACGATGTGGTAGAACAACTGTGAAACATCAACGATGACAATATCAGGAGCGGTTGGCGAGATTTTCAGCACACTGAGTCATTTGACAAGGGCTGACTTGTTGGCTTTGCTTAGGCAACCATATCCATCGATAAGCGATGGGGACACTGCACACAATTCGTAGACAAAGAGAGACCAAAGCTCCAATTTCCGCTGGCGACCATTCATTAGAAGCCGGAAAAAAATGTTCTCGAGGTTTATTACTAGCCTTGCTGTGTTGCCCTTGACTTGATTCGTTTGAACATGCATCGTCTTGATGGGGCTATTAATCGGTCTGTAGAAACAATCAGGAAGACTGGCTATAAATTATCAATTTTCTCTCCATCTTCTTTCCAGTTACAATTGAAATCCACCACATTCACATGAGTGGTTGTAATTTGACCAGTGGCGGAATTGTTAAGATGAGGATGGTGATCGTCCAATGAGTGTGGGTATTTCTACACCTCGGCGCTTATCCACCCCCTGTCAGATTCGCCGGTCATTCAGTTCCTCTTTGTGCTGCTTTTGAGCAGATTAAACTGTCGTACAATAAGAGTAGGTACAGTCCATGCGGTCTGACACATGGACTGAGATTGAGAAGGTATCAATCTACTCACAAACTAGGTCTTCAAAAAGATTCATGCCTTTGAGACCTCCCTTGCCAATTTTGATGGCAGTCAAATGATCAGCAGACAAAGCATTCCAATACCTATCATGGTGCCAACAGACAAGGTCCACCTTCCCCTCGGCATTTAGCGCACACATATCAAGAAGGTATTGGGATATATAACAAGCGTACTGCAGGTGGCCTGGTGGAAAAGGACTCTCATCATACGCTTATTCGCTTATTCAAGCAGACATCACCCTGCTCCTCTCTCTCTCTCTCTCTGCTCTCTCTCTCTCTCTCTCTCTCTCCTCTCTACTCTCTCTCTCTACTCTCTCTCTCTCTCTCTGCGCTCAAACTGGTGGGAAGCAGGAGATTATCAATCCACCCAGTGGCGTCCATTCGAGTGGAATCGGACAGTATCCAAGTACTTCTATCAAGAGCTTCAAGATTGTCTGTGAACACCCCGAAAGGCCTGCATGGCTTTCACTCAGGGCTTCCCGTTAGAAATAACTGTCAGCTCCATATGCTGCGGCCACGTACACTTTCAACCCTAAACCTTTCATCACCTTCGCGATGCAGTCAATAAACGACTGTATGATATGCATCTCACCGTGATGGGCGATTACGTTATGAAACTGCTGAGGTTGGTACTAGCATACGTGTTTCGTTACCACAAACAACTCCTAGTCTTGGTCAATGCAAACATGATCGTGTGTCATCCCCACTTCAACCAATGAGTTTTGCATGTTCGCACGTGTTGTGAGAATGGTTTCGGGGTGAGAGGGTGATATTGCACCTCAGCTGTAGGTAAGTTATGTAGGTCACAACAAAGCCTAGTAAGCTCCTCACTCCACGCTTCAACACGGTCATTGTACAACAGACTTGAAAGATGGAGCATTCTCGACACCCTTTCTTTTGCATTGTATTACCTTATTCCACCGTTTGCATTGTATTACCTTATCCCACTACCTTGGGGTCCGGGTTAAAATAGGTCCCCAGCATCCCCTGCGTGTTGTAAAGAGGCAACTGAATGGAGGCGGTCCTGTCGGATGAGACCGGGAAAAACCGAGGCCCCCGTGTCACAGCAGGCTAGTGGTACGAAAAAGATCCCTCCCTGCTCAAAGGCCTGAGTTGCCGAGCATAGGTCTAAATTTGCAGCCCTCACCGGCAAATAGTGATGTCTCCATAGGAATGAAATATTCTCGAGTGGGACGTAAAACAATAACTTCAATCAATCAATCAACCTTATCCCACCTATTGGGATCGACAGGTTCGCAGGCTTTAACTGTTTTTTGAAGTCAAATGTTATTACTTGTGAGCTTCTTACTCTGGCAACTGGTGGGGCTTCATTGCTGTCTAACGAACCGCACTTCCTTTTCCTACCTAAAACCTTTTTGATATGATCCTTCAAGGTGAATGAGCAATAACAGGTTTTATAAAGGTCAACGGACACTTGCTCTCCTTGAGAATCGGAGATTGCCAGCACTCTATCCCGGATCTCATCGTCACCCCTTTCTATTGCACACTCAATAAGTTTCTTAACTGCTTGTAACTTGAACGTTTTGAGTGGGCCCGGGCTTTTGCAAGTCGAGATGAGACACCTCTCATCGTCCCACGCTATACCAGTCATCTCGATTTCTATCCGATTTGAGCAATAAAATGCTAATTTGTATACGATAAACACGTGTACGTTGCCGTGAGGATACACGAAAGGCACGAGCCACAGTGTTAAACTCACATTATAAAAAACTATCAACATTTAATTGACCAAACTTGGGATGGTGTCTGAACACAGGGAAATTTTGAACGCGATTTGATCGTATTACATTAAACGAAAAATGGAAATAGTTAAATCCGTGCAGTTATAATCCGATAAATCGCAACTTCTTGGTCTATCAGAGCGCGCAAAGCACCATTTATAAATATGCTCATTGACTTGAGGATGCTTAGACTAATATGTTGATTTGACCAAGACCTTGACCTTCAGCATCCCCTTGCGTGTCGTACCAGTCGAGTTATAGGGGTGGTCCTTCGGATGAGAGCGGAAAAACCGAGGTCCCATGTCACAGCAGGTGTGGCAGGATAAAAATCCCCTCTCTGCTCTAAGGCCCTAAGCGCCGAGTATAGGTAAAAAAAATGCAGCCCTTCACCGGCAATGGAGACGTCTCAATGTGAGTGCAAGATTCTCGAGCTTGATGTAAATCAGTAAACAACCAACCAACCTTGACCTTAATTAAGTAACTGACCTTGATCTTAAATTGAGTAAAAATAATGGAAATAGGTAATATACGTCCTAACACGCTCGAAAAAAGTATTATTCGTGATCCTAATGCAAGGGATATAACATTCATAATCTGACAGCCATTTTTAATATATGCAAATTACCAGGGTTTTCCAAATTTGTCATTCGGGCAACCAAGCTGAATTAATACTATGACCCTTTGGGAGTACAAATCAGCAAAACAAAAAAAACCTAAAACTACAGGTTTAGCGTTATGAATTATTAAGTGGACTATGAAGGTTTACTTTTAATAAAAGTCTGACTCTCGGGTCAACGATGTGACGCACTGGCTTCTTGTTTACAATTGGGCGAGTTCGATGAACGACTACGGTCTCCTTTGACTAATTTGCGATGGAACTCACTTTAGTTGAAGAATATGACGTCAAAATTGAAACTATGGTCCAACCAATGCTTTTATATGGTTAGTTTAGTTCCAACATGGCGGGGTAAGTCAGTTTTTATTATTATTATTTTATTCATTTATAAAGCGCAAAATTACACACATATAGATAGTTTCTATGCGCTGTACAAGTTGTCCTAAAAAAAAAAACTCCGCAGCTCTATAGAATAATGAAAAAAAACAATGGAAAATCACTTTACTAAAACATAGTTAAATGTAACGTATTTGATCCTATCGTAAAGGCGCCTAACACAGCGCTCGACCTTGTCATCTCAAATGGGTTTTGGGGATGATTTAATATATATAACAATTTTCCTCTAAAAATGATTAGCCAAATGATTTAAAACGAAGGCCTGGCAAAACTAAATACCATAAAAAGTATGGCCTAACTTTATCTAGGTTATAATCACTATAATTTGAAAATTAGGAATCACATAAAATCTAATGATTGGGTGATTGGCAAGTTGGGTAGGACTAATGGTGTAGCCTACACTGGTCAAACCTCGGACTACCGCTTATACGCAGCTTATTCAGGACACACAGTATAAGTGATAGCCCTTCCACTGCTGTGTACACTTGGACAAGCCTTGTATTCAGTGCAGACACACTGCACACAACACGCTGATTGCCAGACCTCCGCAAGCACAATTACATTATCTCTTGAAGGCTAACCTCTTTACTGGTTAGCCTCCGAGTGGCGCGCACTCAAGCGGCACCTATCAGCCCATCTAATTGGGACATTTTCCGACCAAACTTTAACCATAAGGTCAACCAATTCTGTAAGCTGACTTTACCTGCCCACTACTGCTGTAAATGAAATCTTAAACACGTCTAATTACTGCGCTACTGCACTGCCACTGGGACTGAATTACTAGCCCGAGCTTTTATACCTTTTATCACTGTGATCATAACAGGATGTTTAATCATCGAAATACATATTCTTTGAACACCTAATTGTCCGCATTAATAATATCCCGGAAAATTACAGTTAGTAAAAACGATAAGGTGATGTAGAATTGACTAGACAGATAAACCTTGCACACAATATTGCATTCATACACTGAGCAAGACACTCACTTGGAATCATGCACTGATTTAAATTCATAGGCATATTCACGCTTAACAAGATGTTTTTAGTTCTTGCGGAATGCTCCCTGTTCTTTCAAGCACACGAAGTTCCAATGGCAGTTCATTCCCAGTTGTGCACCTAGTGTTATGTATGGCTCGTGCCACCGTATTTGCATTGGATCGATTTTTTCACCACCTATTTCCATTATGTCGGATTATGATCTCAAGATCCTATGTGGCTGGTAAACAGAACATAACTCTCGTCATGTATGTTGGTGCATAGAGAGTCATTAGTGCCTTATGTATGGTTTGTCAGCACTTTAAACACAAACACGTGTACCTTCAGGCCAGCCAGTTAGTGTTGAAGTACTGGCGAAATATGTGTCTGTAGCATGTTATCCTGTAAGACAACGTGTAGCATTGTATCTGAAGCATTTGTAATCGGTTGCATTTGCGAATCGATATGCCAATAGGAGGGCATTTGATGTTCCAGATTGGATGATGACTGTTGCATGATTGACCCTTGCCACACGCTTCCTTGGTAGATGTCGTTTTACATTGAGAGATCTCTCCTGATGTTGAAGTACATTTCCTTACCACGGAGGCTCACTGTGCTCATTGATAAGTGCTAGCGCTAGAGCAGCACCAGGTTTAACAGTGTCGAATCTAGGTTGTAAATGCCATCACCAATCTTTCAGACGATTATCGTCAAAGCGCACTGGTTGTGGGGGACTGCCCACCATTTATCTCCAGATTTACCATCACTGTAATTGAGTATTGTTTACGGTCATCCAGTGTTACGGACACTACGCCTATGCACTCCTCTCCATAATGTTAACTGATGGGTGCGCATGGTAGGGTTTTCTTTTACACCTCAACTCGGCTGTAAGAATTGAGTTGTCATCTGCAAAACAATGTCGATTTACTGCATACTGGTTGAAACTCTTCCTGGATGGAAAGTACACCAGGAAAAAAGGGCCGAGAACAGATCCTTGGGCGAACTCGTAGTCACTACAGTGCACATCTGAGGACACTACCGTTTATTATCTTAATCTGCTTGGATGCGGTCACTCATGTAAAACTGTACCCACGGAGGTGTTTTTCTGTCAATCCAGCTTCCCTCGCTATCTGTCGATCAAGAGGTTTTGATCGACTGGTATCAAACGCTGCCACTTGCTGCACTTTAGACAAGGGACCAGAGCATAGCAATCGCCGTCATCTATACTGTCTCTACTGTCAGTCTTTATTCGCAAGAGTGCTGTCTCGGTGCTAGTACGCAATCTTATAGGTGACTTGAGGTCATCATGTAGACCATTCCTGGTGAAGATGGCTATGAAGCTGCGTCGCAAGCTAAACACGATTCGATGACTTCTGAGAATGGGATATTTGAACTGGTACTTATTACCCAAAACTGCTTTGTCACGTCACGTTTTTCAGACGTGGTTAACAAGTCACTTTTAGATCATGTGGAAAAAAACCCAGTTGAAAGTGATGTTATTCACCAAGCTCAGTGATGTCGGCAAAAACCACAGGAAGAATATATATGTCTTCAAAGACCGCAGTGGGGAGCACCAGTGAGCAGGCTTACTAGCAAATCTGCTGAGACCTCCAATTCTTTCTGCGTCTGGACCTTTGAAGGAACTAAGGTGAACACTGGTCTGTCCAGGTCTGGAGAAGATGTATTGTCGTGGAAATCTGAGGATCGAGACCTGTCTGATCTTTTGAACTTTGTGTAAAAAATGTATTTTCCGAATGTACCATTTTTGCAATATAGCGTATTCCCTGCGATTCTCCAACGTAATATTAAATTGCATGCTTTTGGAGAATTTTCTGATTGTTGATAATTTATATAACACTTAAAGATGCAATCAATCTCCCATATTGATATCTGGCATTGAAAATAGCCTTGAGATTCCTCTGACCTTGGTGCTAAAGTGGGGTATCTATAGCCCGTTTGGGAAGTAATGCTCTCGAATAGGATATAAATTTCAGTGACCCCCAAAAAGGGATAGTTGTAAATCACCGGAATTACTATACATTTTCATACAGCGTCAAAACCCCCATGTTTGGTTTTGACTAGGACAAACCAAAACGACCATGCGCACTTTAAAACTTGTTTACTCCGTGAATCTACTTGGTTGATGATCGACTCGCCCAATAAATGAAATTTTGATGCACCAGCTGCCGCCATTTCGACCAAATTTTGCCTTTCAGTATGCTCATACAAATTAGGAAATCTGAAACTACATGTAAATACTAAAATAAACCATTTTGTGAGCTGAATACACAATCATCCTCACACTCAGGGGGTCCTGAGTACAAACGGTGTGCCGTACCACGCCCACGGCCAACGAGTGTACCAGGACCCCTGACGTGGAGGAATACAAATGGGAAAGAAAAATCTAAATTTTGAGCCGCTTGCCATGACCACAGATGATTCCACGTATGTAATCCTCCACTTAAGAACATAAAATGGTTAAAAGATTAAATTATGGGTTGAGGAGTGGATATTGTTTAGTTGTTTTTTTAATATGTAGAGGGGGTCCTTTATTTTCTTCTTTGTTTTGTTTCCTTCTTTTTGGGGGGGGTGGTTAATGTTTTTGTTTGTTTTTGAGGTTTTTAATTTGTTTGTTTGTTTGTTTGTTTTTGTTAGGGGTTGTTTGTTTGTTGTTGGGTTGTTGTTGTTTTTTTATTTATTATTTATTTGGGGGGGGGGGCACTTAATTTTTTTGAAATTTTGAACACCAAAAGTTACTTTTCAGTAGGGAAAAATGTAACAGACGTTGTACTATAGCATAATGCCTCGTTTGTGATTTCAAACGTCAACAAATGTAGAACTGGTCTTTTAAAAGAATTGAAGCTTGAAAGTTGTTTTAACTTTCGGAGAGTTTTACTTGTATTTTTACCTGAACATTGCAGCCAAATTTAGGTCCTTATCTTTTTATAAACAAGTATGAATTCAAGGCATCTATTTACTTAGGAAATTGGACTGTTAGTTATTTCATTTTACCTAATTTAAAGTCATGTGGGCATATCTCATGACTAGTGAATAAACGAAAACTTCTTTGTTGACATACAGTAGGAAAAGAAATTATGTCCTCCGTTGCAATAAGGAGCGTTTGAAGAACGTATTTTACTAATCAATTTCCTTATCAAAGACGGCGTTCTTCCTGGAATGATAATGTTTATTTGGCCATGTTGAACTTACTGTCCGCAGATATTACCGGATGATTCCGAGCTTGGAATGCCTAAGGTGGACCCCGACAACAAGGAACCAAAGCTAATGATCAGCTGATTGATAATTGGCTCGTGTTTAGGGACAATTTTATTCCCAACTTAAACAGTGCAAGATGTCCATGATTTACTCTGGGAAAATGTTCTTTGTAAATTGATAAGTTTGCGTTTCATATGCTAACTTGATAGTAAAGTACATCTTAATTATTTGGTAGGAATCGATTACTTGTATGAGATCGTTGCGTTAAAGGAGTTAGGATAACGACATTTTACGCACTGGATGAGTTTCAATATACCCGATAGACGTTTCTTTGATAATTAATCAAGAACACCATTGATCTTTGAAAGGCACATTAACATCGGAAAGGAAACATATCCAGGTCTAATTTATTTAAAGCACATGAAAATAACTGATTTTCTTAATGTATGGAAATTAGCTCGCAGAAAATCAAATTTTAGCATGGAATTGGTTTCTAAATCGAAATTTAATTATTAAATAATTATCATAAAGCGTAGATAAAATGATTTTTTTATTACATGTACTAATTTTTGAAACATGCAATTTAGAGTTAGGTAGTATATTAAACTACATCATTAAAGCAAAATAGCTACAAGGATGAGTTTTGTTTACATTTCCTAATGAGCATCTGTCACTTCCCTCGATATATCCCTTCGCAGGATCCAACTCCTTATGAACAAATAATAACAGCTATAAAATAGATTTTGGATTAATGAGGGGGACGAAATATGTTCTTACTTATTGGGAAGTCCTTGATATCAAATATTGATGATTATGTCCGATAACGATATATCAACGAAAACTGAGGAGAAATCCAATCTAAACCTGAATATATGAGCTACTGGAAAATTAACAATAATTGTCACCCGTAAAGTTACCGAGATGTATCAAATTATTACCACTGAAGCATTGGGAAATCATTGTGTAAAAATGTTGACATTCACCGAGGAGGTGTCGGTGTGCCGAAGTTCTCCATTCACTGGAACTCGATGTTTTCAGACTAATGCACGCAATGTAAATTTCTGCAATCAGTGTTTCCTCTAAGGAGCTTCCCTGACTCTCTTTGCTGTGCTCCGAGACGGTACTCTACGAAGGGTCGCAATTCATTGATTGACTCGCGGTAGTACAGGAACCCTTTAAGGTGGCGTGTGGTTGTCGTAAGCATACATCGGAGGATTACCAGGTACTACAAAAGGATGTAACTTTAGGAGACATAATGACACATTCTTTTCACTGGTGAAGCAAGTAAATGCCTAATCCGTCAGGACCGACATTTTGTGAAAACACTGTAGAAGAATGAATAGTGTACTATAGAGATTTTCATGCTGTGTTTATTTATTTTCCCTTGACGCCATTGTCTAACTGGTTATATCATGATGACCCTATGCAAGTCTTTGGAATCTCTTACGTCATCTCGTCAAAGTCTCGCCACGTCAGTGGAGAATCAGGAGTCTCCCTACCTTATTCGAAAAGTCAGGTAAGCTTACTGGATTTGGAAGTGATGGAATCCGGGCCTCTGATTTTAATACATGTATATGAAATATAAATGTTCATTCTAATATTGTTTTTATATACATTACTTTATATCGCGATACCTAGATAGGGGTGACAAGATTTTCAGCTAGAACATTGCTACTCTTTGAAAATTTAACAAAAATAATGTATTTCTGTTCACAATAATGTAAAGCCTTTATAGTAGTTCGATGGTAGAAATAAATTTCTGTGACGAGTAAAAAACTTCTGCAAAATATTTTGTTTCGCGATTATCATGAGATACCAGTATAGCATTGTATGTACAATACACAATTGATTAGATTGGAAATGCTTATATTTGATGTAAATGATATCTGATTTCAGCGTTTTGTTTAACTTGTAAATTTAAAAAAAAACGGCTCAGACAAAAAACAGAAAAGAGTGTTCTGGGAACTATTAGGCTTGGCACGGATGCTGCAGACCGTTTAACTTTTAAAACGGCCTTTGAGGAATCGCAGAAAGGTTTAATCATACGTGGAAATTTGATTGAGTTCTAATTGAGAATCGATTTCATTAACCCGTCCCTTCTTACATACATGCATATTAAAAATCCCAAACTGTTGTCTCCCCAGAAATCAATGCTATTGCACTCTCCATTAATGGAAATCGGATAATCAAGAAGGACAAACAGAGTCGTTGTGTTTATTTTCAAATGTAGCCTTGCTACAAGACAGGAATAAATAATTGTCACGAAGACCCATTCCTTCAATTATCTATTGCACTCAAAACAAGACATTACATATAGATCATGAGGTTACATTCAACGATATACACACGCATATTTTGTCAGGGTGTCATATGTATCGATAATTTTTGAGGTAGTGGTATCAAATTACAATAACATAAAAAAGAAAAGAAAAAAAAAAAGAAAGAAAGGAAAACCCGTTACGTGTTGCAAGACCCTAGACCTATGCATGTAACATTCTGTTTCAAGAAAATTCCTCGCCTCGTTGTTCATTGATTTGAGTCCATGCACATGCATGGTTCCCAGTTTTGTAATTCATTAATTTAAAATAATTCCAGCTTTATTGAAATTGTGGGAGAATAGTCCTCCCAGGCTCCAGAATTTGTTGGAGAAATAAATCTCAAGCCTGTAGGGCAAGGATTCTAGTTTTCATCAAAATAATTTCTAGACCAAAGAACAAGCTGCATTGAAGCAGTTTATCTTGATTAAAAGGATAATTATCACGGAATCGCGTCCAGGATTGGAAGAGCAGAATTTTTTTTAAAGGTGTCTGTATCACACAAATAGAATTTCTCACTTGTATGATATCGAAAATAACTTTTTAGCTATTGAATTCTATTCCAAGAGCGCCTAATGCGGATTTTCATTTGAAGCTGATGACGTCTCAATAATTGAAATCACAGTGTTCTCGGCGAAAAACCTACAGCAGACGCTCTATCCCGTAATGCCATGTGCGTCACTGTCCAAAACTTAAACTACATTCAACACGTACTTGTGTTCCTCGAAGCCAGCCTGAATTCACTACAGGCAACATACGTGTTCCTCTAGTATTCTGGAACTGTGTATGACGTAGAGTTTTTAATTATACACCTAGGGAGAGTGTGACATTGTAGACGATCTTCGTATTTGTCACCATTGTTCACACATTCTAAACGTAGCAGGTGATGGGATGCTGATTCCCGAGAATAGTAAAAAAAAAAGTTAGTTCCACACAATACATAGTAGAAGTCTTGAAAGGTAATTAACCAAAGAGACCCGTAATTATGTGACGTAGCTAGAAGTACTACTCAGTATAACGGTAAAGGCGTGCCACTCGGTATGACTCGGTCCTGTATTCCGCCTTAATGATGAAATCCACACCTTTATTTCATATAGTATAATTCCACTTATTTAATTACAAACAAGGGTTTCAGTGCCTAGATATTGAACAATTACAACGGAATCCTCCAAAGTGTACAGTTCCTCTTCCTCAATTTATTATAGTCCGCTGGTCATATTATTACGGGATATATAATATAGTCCAAAATGAGGATCTCGAGTCTCCCTTATCTTTGAAAGTCCTAAATTTCCGAGAACCTCGCTCATTTAAAGTGCGACATACTTCAGACTATCATGAATCCTGTGGAAGAATACCCAGACCTTGGACAAAATCTAGGAGAGGAGCTTGACACTTTGTCTGACATGGATAAAAAGTATTCGATTTTATTAATCCCGTATTCACCATTTAACGGGAAAAATGCGTATTGTCTATCCCTCCTGTTTTTAAGAAACCAGAAGTGGTAATGAGTTACATAGACTACAGAAAATTGTACTGGTTCAGCGTGATAAGCTAGTTAACAACAAATGTCTTTGTTTGTAAAGTTACTATTATAATTGTCTTTCAAAATGAACTAGGATTTACTTCCACTCTGGGAACCTACTTACACTCTAAGTCAATTTTCACAAAATAAGATTCTTCAAAATCACTTTCTGTTTTAAATACTTTTCAATATTCCGAACTCAGGATCAATTTGAATACCAACCTTTTGGATTCCGAAATTGCATAAAAACCCTTACGAACATGAAGTACAGTCGCTGGCTCCATAAGTGGCTCTACCAAGCCTCTTTTACTTTTGACTAAACTACTAACAGCTATCAAAGATCTCTCAGAGATACTGTCCACTACATATCCAGAAGTGGTGTCAACAGATGTGGATCTTAAAAACTCTAAAGAAGCTTTGGATAACCTAAAGAAGAGAATTTTCAAAAATTGACTGCATACAAAACGTATGATTCTTCCACACTTGACACAACGATTCCTCAGATAAATTAAAAATCTAGGCTTTTTCAGATTATATAGAATAATTGCTTTTTAAACAAAAACGGCACCCGAAAATACGAATTCTATCGTTGGTAAACAAGACACATATTTGTTAGAAAACACTCTGATTGCTCCCACACAGTACTCTGAAGTAGTTATAAGAGCATGCTTGGTTTCTTATAGTAATATTTATGTAGTCTTTGGTACCAGGTCTTCCAACAATCCGTAGGTATTCCTAATGGCACAAATGTGCCCTCCTATTGGCAGACTTATTTTTTATATTCATATGAACAGAATTTGTACAGAAACTTAGTGGGCAAAAACAAAAAAACTTGCGGTCTCTCAACCTTACATATCCGTGTATAGATGTTCGTTATCAATTAATAATCATAATTTTCACAATTAGTCC
The DNA here is from genome assembly GCA_903981925.1 of Ostrea lurida. NCBI lineage: Eukaryota > Metazoa > Mollusca > Bivalvia > Ostreida > Ostreidae > Ostrea > Ostrea lurida. Next base: position 62,817 of record CAJDSM010015019.1, read on the forward strand.
ATGTTGTATATCCGAAGAACTCGATTAAAGGAACACACAACAGATGACATATCTGCTTCATATTGTGATATTACTTAACATTGACTCTGATGGCAGACTGACAACTACATTATATGATAAGCGTGATGAATTTAACTTTTGCAATCGCACTTTACTTTTCAGTAGTAATATACCACTATCACTGCTTTATGGTGTGTTATTCTCCCAGTTGATTCGATACGCAAGAGCATGCTATGCATATGAGCTTTTTAAAGCGAGGCCAACTACTAACAAAAAAGTTGATGCTGCAAGGGTTATAACGAACTCTCGTGTAAAGTCATCATTTCTCATATTCTACGTCCTATAATGACCTTGTTTGCGATTAACAAATTATCACTAAGTTATATGTTGACTGATTTGTGTTCATACCCTTTAGTTATGACGTCATTTTCCTACATATTTGACTACGGGTAATCCCTGTTTACTTTATTCTCGTCAAGGCTCACGGCGGGTGGACGCGTCAGCAGAGGATGCGCTTCTCCATGGCACCTGATCCTGCTTCACTTTTGTCGGAGGTCGTGTGCCCTACACCGATTTGTACACTGTTTTTGATATAATTACTTGACACAGATTTAATTTCGGTATTGTACTTTTCAGTGGGGACCGTCGGTCGGTGCGTCCTGGAGCGCCATCAGAACCCAACGAGTACAACTTTAACTATCACAAGCGTGGCCTCTTTATCATCATCAACAATAAGAACTTTCACCCGTCCACTGGTAAGGAGTCACGTGATGGAACTGACGCAGATGCAGAGAGGTTGGAGGAGCGATTTCAGGACCTGGGCTTCGACGTCCGTCGATATAATGATGTGTCCTCATCTAAATTACTGCAGCTCATGAATGATGGTATAAAACATTTCTACATTTTGTCTATTAACCCCCAAGTGATTACTATATTTTGAGACTCACTAAATCCGCGAGGTCCGGAATCTGTTGCTCAGAGCACCTATATAGTATTGATCCATGATTTCTTCGAACTGTTGAATACTTATACATTACATATTTACTTCACCCTTTATTGACATAGTGTCCTTCACTTGGCCTTTTTAAAAGTTCATGACATAAATTAATAAAAAGTTTATTACAGCATATATTGATATATATTGTCGCCCCCTTCATATACTGTTGTGGCGATAACGATTTAGCCTTTGACCTTGACATGATCTTCCAGGTTCGCAAGTCTTGTGGTTTGGGTGCTCGCTTCGTAACCAGTGGGCCGGGGTTGGATTCTCGGTCTTAGTACCGCCTCAAACCTAAGTCATTCAACACAGTAAATGATTGTTCCCTCGCCAAGAGCATGGTTTCAGAAAAGAAAGTCACGGTTCTTTCAGATATGATCTTATAAAACGAGACCCCGTGTCACGACAGGCTTAATAAAGACCCTTCACTGTTTCTGTCCTGGGCGCCATACATAGTAAATTATATGGTCGTCACAATTTAGTTTACCTGTATGACCTACCATTGAGTCAAATGCTGTCTGGTGTGTTTCATAGCCATTGTTAAGCCGTTTTTCACACACTAATTTGACTACAGATTGCTCCGTTTACCTGATCAAGACTATGGGCTCACCGGCGGCGGATGTGACCGGTCAACAGGGGATGCTTACTCCTCTTAGGCACCTGATCCCATCTCTGGTGTGTCCAGGGGTCCGTGTTTGCCCAACTCTTGTTTTTGTATTCTGTTTGGGACTTACAAGATTGGTCACTGTTTGTTATCTTTGCCTTTGCACGTAGATCAAATGTGTGGCGTTTCAGATGCAGCCGGTAACAACCCACCATGAGTGAAAATTTCGCGAATTGGCGTCAAACAACATACATACAAACCTGTCCTACAGAAGGTTTTTGATTGTGACCTTTTACGTTTTAGCACATCAAATACGAGTCTCTACTTTGCTAAGGTTGGACTTTTTGGTCCAAATTGGAGTCCCGATCACTTGTTGCAAGTACAATCGTACTTGAAATTGATTTTAGGTGACGTGACTTCGATGGAATCTGATGTACAACAAAATCATCATATTGTGGTGTCTGGTATTGAATTTTTGAAGGGTCTCCAGCGTAGTCTTATATTAATTATTTTATTTTGTCCAAGATTAGATGTTCCTTATTTGTGTTCTTTGTATTCTGGTCGATTAAACTAGATTCTGTCTGCTGCGAATGTCCTGTTCGTTCAATGTGTAATTATATACGATTGCTTTTGATTCTGCAAGAAAACAAAGACAAGGAACGCGTGACCGTGACGTAACAACCCTATTCGTCTTTTTTTTTCTTTACCATCCCTGCACGTACAGCAACTTATTTTATTGACCCCACAGAAAAAAGGATTGATTATACTCCAAAGCGAAAAATATCATATTTCATTGATCTATGTCAAAGACCTTGCGTTTTGAATGGTACCAAATTTGTGTTTGGTGATTACGTACTGTTATTTGCAGAATCCAAAATACCAAAGCGATGAGAGATGCTATGTGGAATTGCCCAGGAATTCCCGAGTATGGATCCGACATACACTCACAAGTATCAAATAATCGTGACTCAAGGTTTATCCCTTAGTCAATGAAGCCACTCTAGATATTGAAAGAAACAATCGATAAGAATACCTGCGAAAGTCAAAAAGAAATTATTGACCAAATGATAAATCGGATTACTGGCTTCAGTCGAGTTTATATTAAGTTCAAGAAGATCAAGGAAGATATATATGAGTCAATAATCTTTAACCATGGTTGATTGTTTACGAAGAATAGATAATCTTACTAGTAATATTGTGGCGTAAGAATGTTCGGTTCTAAGCAAACCCTTCCTACAGCAAATCTAATTATCTACGTACCATATAGTGGGTGTTTTTCTATGGTTAAAAAATTTTTGGCATTTGATCATTTAAAGGTAGCAAATTAAATATTCTGCGGCAGAGGCATAGGACTGATTTTTGAAAGGGGGGGGGCAAACTTTAAACAAAAATCACAGAAAGTGGGGGGGGGGGGGGGGGGCAAACCTCTATTCATCTACTGAAAGTGGAGGGGGGGGGGGTAACTTACTCTCTATCGCTCGACAAGCAAAAAGAAAAAAAAAAAGGCAATTTGTACACTAAAAGTGGGGGGGGGGGGGGCAAACCTCTAAAATTTATTACTGAAAGTGGGGGGGCACACTTCTAAATTGTGTGTATTTTTGGGCAGAAAAAAAAAGTTATTCGAGAAAAAGTGGGGGGGGGGGCAAAAACATAACTTTTGCCCCCCCCCCACTTTTGAAAGAAGTGGGGGGGGGGCATGCCCCGCCATGCCCCCCCCCCCCCCGGCTCTACGGCCCTATGCTGCGGTTAGTTAATCTTTGTTATACATAGAAGTTGGGTAGGACGCAACTGGCCCAGGATTCATGAAAACATCTCTTTTAAAGCTTTCAGTCAAATTGAAAAATTATGCAGCAAATGATGGAGATAGCACCGATCATTCCACAATAGATATTGTTTATGCATTATTTCTCAGTGTCTGCAAATTTAAGGTTCAAGTTTCAGCTTAAACGTCCTCGAACATTTTACACGTGATTGGAATTTTGGCCCAATTAAGTCTGAGTTTGTCTCATGATCCCGAGGCTTTACCACTGTGCGTTTTTTCCCCCTTATTCACAGAAATGTAAATCGAAGAGAATACCCAATATACAGTATAAGATAAATTACAAATTGAATATGATGAAGGGGGGGGGGGGTGTCTATATCCTTATTAAAAATGATTCGGATGACATTGAATTAGACCATTTGCACTTACAACGTCGACATTTAGTTGACTGAAATACAGCTTGTTATGATAACCGAGATTAAATCTCCATGCTGAAAGTACTATGATATAGCATATAGTAGTCTAATTTAACAAATATAATGACAAAATTGATTACAATATCTTGTCACATGTATTAGATATGATGTTATTTTAAAATAATGATGAATTTTGAAATATCAAATGGCTGTCTTACTGATGCAACAACCGAATGAATATTTAGCTTTATTCTTGTCTGGCGTGCCAATAATCATGCGGCTGCCACGGTACAACCAAATAAAGAATAAGGGCATTTCTGGGAGAAAAAAATTCAAAACTTGATTTCAGAAAATAAGACTTGAGAAGGTTAGACGTTGCCAGTTAGTTTCGAATTCACGATCCTATAACTGATATATCGCTTGGTAATCAATAACGAGCTGCCCCAGGACGAGATTTGCTGTGTATTGGAGCAATTCTTCATTTAATTTTATCAAAATAATGACCTAACAAATGATGAAAGATCGATGAGGGGCAATTTTTTTTTAATTCTCCCGAGTAGAATGTCAGTGTATCCGATATTTTTAAATTTTTTTTTCACTATTGGAAGTATCTCTTTGGTTTTTACTTTTCAGCATCTCAACTTGACCATTCGGATTCCGACTGCTTTGGTTGTGCTATTCTTAGTTACGGAATCGAGGGTCGGATCTACGCTACGGATGGAATGTTACCGCTAGATGTCCTCATTGTTCCGTTCAAAGGAGACAAGTGCCCTATGTTGGTTGGCAAACCTAAGCTCTTCTTCTTACAAGTAAGAGCATATGATTGTTGCTTTCAATTCAGAAGAAGGCTGCAAATTAGTATTTATTGGCATTTGTCTCATTTCATGGTGACGTCATAAGTCGGCGATCCCTTTTATTCAATTACGCACACACTATCAAATTAACAATTGGGATTTCCTATTAAAGAGTCGACGGAAATGCAAATTGGAGATCTTCTCCGAGAAGGATACAGTGAGCATTCAGTGTATTATGAATGATATTTTGATCCGCCTATTTTTTTTTTTTTTTTATAGAAACGACATGGGTAGAGAGCGCTTGGTTCGAAAATGGAAAAATTCGAAACTAGTGGAACAGGGGGATGTTGTAATTGTTCTCTCCGGGTTTTTTTTTTCTCTCAGAGTTTTAGTGTTATATTTCGGGATTGAAGCATAAAAATAGTTTACTTGAATGTCTGACATGCAGATCGCATGCATAATGAACTGCTGTCCGATCACTTTTCATAGTATCATTGGTGTTCCAATAACAACCTAGCATTGAATTTTGAAACAAAGATCTTTGGTCAAACATTCCGCAGAGATATTAGAAGGAAAACTACATTTTCATACAGCATGATAGTTAAAAAAAAACAAAAAACACACAACACAAGTATTTGGTCAAACACCCTATCAGAGCAAAAAGGCATTTAAAAAAAACATGTATAAAGAAAAACTGAAAATTTACATACAATGTATTTATTCTTTTGTTACAATTTATCAAGATGTTCATGATCGAAGCCTACTTTAATTATCACATATTTGGATTGATACACGAAAACTATTTCAGTGTATTATTTATATTGCATTACAGTCCTGTAGATGTTCAAATTTGGAACAATCAGCAGAAGATACAGTGTCATACAAAAGTTTTCTGTCCGAGGAGTCGGAGCGCAGTTTTTCTGGAATGAGAAGAATCCCAGTGGAAGCCGATTTCCTTTTCTTTTACTCCACAGTGCCAGGTGACTTCCGCAATTGAAATCAGATACTGGGCCTAATTGGGCCTTGACGTTTTGGTAGATTGTTTTTTTGCGAATTCCAGTGAGACAGATATAACTGTCAAAACACACACTGTGCGATTTACTATTAATTATTGACGATAAAATGAATCGTCGTTTAGACAGGAATTCAAAGTAGTTCATACAATGCCATTAAATTGCATCTCCTCTTTTGAATACGTCTATATTAATCACTTTGACTCATTTTTCTAACGATAAAGCAAGTCCCTCGCGGTTCCTCTCGAGTTTTTGCATGCAATAATGTCTTTAACGTCAAGTGGTGAGATTTTCTCTACAATCTAAGACTTAATATCTTTCTTCAGGTTTCTACTCTTGGAGAAATCATCAGGAGGGTTCCTGGTTCATCCAAGCGTTGTGCATAGTTCTAGAAAACTATGGCACCAAAATGGAGCTTCTGCACATGCTCACTCAAGTTAATCGGATGGTGACGTACGAGTATGAATCGTGTTCGGATGAGGAATTCACAGATGACGTCAAACAGATGCCTTGTATTGTGTCCATGCTCACGAGATATGTGTACTTCCGGCCAAAGAAACCAGATATCCGGGATTAAGACTGATCCGGGAAATACTTTTGAGTTGGGGGGAAATATTTGCAAATTTTTTTTTTTTTTTAAATGATTCTAGGAACACGTTCGATGCTTACGGCATATAAAGATTTGGAAGACGTCTAACATAAATGGTATACATTCATCAAGGCGTGTTTTCCAGATACACCTGAAGTTCCACCACAATAAATCTGTAAATTGTCATCTTATTCACTATTAATATAGTGTGGAGGATCTAAACTAAGATGTAGCATAGTAATGCCTTCCTGAACTTGACAAGCCGGTGTACTGCAGCCCTCTCCGAATTTAGTATTCTGATATATATCCTCAAAATACTGTTATTAGTCCTATATTTAAAAAAAGATCAGTTACAACACAGTATTGTCAGACATCGTTTATAAACGGTGTGTGTGTGTAAAAAAAAAACCCGGGAATATTTAGTTAGTTTCCTTTAGAAACCTGAGAAGAGTTTTTCCTATCAGAAGTTTAGAAAACCATTTCCAAAGTAGAAGGCTTGGAAACAATATAATTGATGAGATGAACTGTTGCTTTACTTGGCTGGAATAGCAAATGAATTTGTCAATACTCTATATAGTGTCTAGTGAGTGAAATGTGTTCAACGCAACAAAATTAGGACTGGATCTGACGGAGCACTCTAGTCCTTAACACGCATTACAGACAACATGGACTAAAAGTAGCACTTCAGAGGTGAGACGAGCACTTAATTGCAGAGGGTCCATCGTGGAAGGGCCGACATGAAATGAGGTTTTCACAAGATTGAAGAAAGGTTATGCAACTGTATTAATCTATCTCTTTAGTATTCCTTTAGCATGTGTATGTGGCGATATTGAACACCATCACAGGGAAGGTTCAGCACAAGATAGTCGATTGTAATGTTAATGCGCTTATACTTATAAAAGGCCTTTATGTGGACTGCACATCGATATATATCTGATAAAGAAAACTCTTATTTTGGCTGTCAAGGAGTGCTAGCTTTTACTTAAATTTACCTGGAACCCCTGCGTTATCGGACCTTTTCACTGTGGTCACGATGGTCAACGTTAATTTTAGCCAATTCGATTTTAGGATAAAAAAATGTTTATAGAACGGGACGGAGTGATAACATTTTAAACTCATTTCAGCCATATATAGACACGTCTAGATCAGGTTATGGTTATACTATATCAAATTAGACTCAGCTCTTCTTCATGATCAAGACCAATTTCCAACCCCTTCATGTGCATGTATATGGAATATGTTTAGTATAAAATAAAACTACACGTGTATTCGTATTCATATCTGTTAAATTTGCACGAAACACACCGATTTTTCCAAATTCGTTTAGAAATAAGTCGTTTAAGAAATCTATGGGCGGTGGAAATGGCAGAAATAGATTGTAAAGGCAAATATAACGAACAGTGTTTAATCTCGTAAGTCTCGAATAGAATACAAAAACAAGAGGTTGACAAACACGGATCCCCGGACACACCAGATGTGGGAGCAGGTGCCTAGGAGGAGTAAGCATTCCCTGTTGGCTGGTTACACCCGCCGTTAGCCCATAGTTTTGATCAGATAAACGGAGCAATCCGTAGTCAAATCATTGTATGAAAAACGACTTCACAATTTCTATGAAACACATCAGGCAGCATTTGATTCAATGGTAGGTCATATTGGTAACCTAAATCGTTATATAACGATCATAGGATTTACGAAATGCTGCCTTTAAACGTGACTGTTGAAACCCCTGCAGCAACAACTTGTTTGTAAGTAGCCTGCCTCGATTCAAAAACTGATCATACACAGAACAAGCTCTTGCGTATCGAATAAGTTGAGAGACATGCACACCACATGCAGGTGCTGATGGAATATTGCTACATACATATAGGAAGTTGACGATGGAAAAGCTGAAATCGTCCCGTTTGTCATAAAGTTCAGTTGTTAGTTTGCCATTAATGTCAATGTTCAATAAAATATCCAAGTACGAAGCAGACATGGAAGACTTTGTGATGTCCTTTAATTCTAGTTTGTTGGGATATATTAAACGAAGATAGTGGAATGAAAATCATCATAGTTAATAGATTAAACGTCATCAATATATTGAAATGTCGAATTAAAGCCAGCGCTAGAGATTCTTCTTTTCACCATAGAAGCTTTGAATGATTTCTGCCTCATAAGAAATATAAAATAGTTCAGATAATAAAGGAGCACAATTCGTGCCCTGGAATTCCAACATACTGTTAGAAGACCTGATTGCCAACAACTACAAAGATATTGTCAATGAGAACTCCAGCATATTGCTTTAATATCAACTTCAGAGTACTTGTGTGTAAATCAGAGTGGAGTCTAACAAAATAATTTTTTGAATGGCTGATCACCAGATATGAATATTTCCTTTTCCCATTTTTGTTAAAGAAGCAACTGTCTATAATGTTACAAAGTCTTGCCTTTAATTTATCGTGCGGATATGGTCGTGTAAATTGTTGAAAAGTAATATGTTTTAATGTTTAGATGTGAAAGGTTCTGGGATTTCAAATTCTGGGAGTTCAATATCCATGTATGTATAATTAAATGGTGAAAAACCGTTTATCTTGATTTTATTATCATTTATTTGCATAGTATCAACGTTTGTTGTGCATATTGAATCATCTGTTGTGTATCAAGTGGTTTTTTTTTAAGTATTGCTCGATGCTAATCTTTCGTTTTGCAATTATGTCTGTTCGTTACGTACGGATCGTTAACTTTGATTTTATGTGTATTTGTTATGCAAAAAGGTCCGTTGATTAAACATTTAATGTCATTTATCAAGTTTTTTGGTCATTGAAATTACTTCAAGCATTTATTTTCTCTTATATGCTATTTTTTTCCCCCTTCCCACCGCCCATAAAAATCTTTTCTTTGTATATCGATGTCACGCATAAAATAGCATACAGGGTTCCTTTTCATACGACACCCAGCCCTTTGCATACTAACGCAAAACTCGCGCACGATAAAGTGTTATTTTCTTGTAGTAACTTCAATGTCTCATAACAACGCTAATCGTTTGCAGAATTACACGAAACGTACATTCGCATTATACAACGCAAAAATTGATTCAGTTACAGAAATGGCCGGAATGCTTTTTTTAAAATACACATGTATGTTAATTATCTATTATAGAGACGGCATACATGGATCAAGATGAAATAAAGATAAACCGAACTACTTCCCAGCAGACACAAGGTTGCAAATCCTGTTTAATTTGACGCGTCGAATAACTAAATTAAACATCGGAAAGACTACCTAAATTTCATACTCATTTCAAGCGTTCAGCACAACCTAACACATGGGGTAGAGGCGCGGGGGGGGGGGGGGGGCATGGGGGCACTTTTAGAATTATAATTGCCCCCCCCCCGCCATTAAGGGTTTTTAGAAGTTTGCCTCTCCCCCATCTTTGGCGATTTTAGTTGTTAGGAGGCATACTGAGCTGTGTACACCAGTTGATACTTCGAATGCCTATGAGAACTGGGGCGATGGGACGGTTCTGAATGATTTGGACATGAGAAGAACAAACAACAGGACTTCGCCTGCAGGAGTTCTGCATCGCAAGTCAACGGCTGTACCATTGCCAACACCCTCTACCCACACAAGAGCATCGAGACAAGAACAACCTGGCACGCACCGAACGGAAGATACACAATCAGATCTATGTTCAATCCTGATCCTACGGCGCTAAAGTATGGCATCAGACAGTGGCTAATACAGCGGAACAGGGGGGAAGAGGAGAAGGCGGGAGAAATCATAACAACGATGTAAAGGAAGCGATGACGTGATGTTATTCACACGTATAACGATTTTGACCGGAATGCGTGATGTATTTACGGGTGTATACTTACATAGCTGATTGACCACACGGTAAAATTTACAGCCTGTGAAACTGACCGATGGTGCATGAATAAAATTAACTTGGATTGACCAGCTTCTGGAATTAAGAATTGTAGAGAAATAACCATTATGTATTATTCATTTCTAAAATTCAAAATACAAACTTAATTATGAATCAATAAAGATACTATGGGATTATTATATTGGTCAGTTTCTATTTTTCCTTGTTTTTACGTCTTTAAGGAAATATGTGCATAAGAATTGCAAAATACCCGGTATAATCTATTCACCCATTTGACCAATAAGTGGCGCTTTCCACAAAAAATTGTGAGACGCAGCTGTTTGGCACTGTTTATATAAAAACTAAGCACCATAGGATGAGCTTGTTATTGACAGTCTGGTGATGTGTTGATAGCAAAAAGCGGTAACTCTATTACATATGACAAGACACACAAGTGTGTCGGCGATTAAGGGATGGATCAGGCGTGGTATGTTTAAAGGTATCATATATTGTATTTGGAAGCGTGGTGGAGGAGGGGGATACTTCGGGGTTGAGTCTATTCAAAAACAACGTTTACTTGGTGGCTCTACTAACTTAGGTCCTTTTGAGAGATGTGCCTTGTTCTTTAATCTTAGGATTATGGTATCCTTATGGACGAATTGTGAATATCCTTTACTTTTCATTCTCTAGCTACCAAATGTAAGTTAACGTTGATTTGCCCCTCTATCAGCCTGGAAAAGTCATGAGGACACGCGACTATGGCGACCCATTAATGCGTTCGAAAAATGTCGGTTTACTTGCGTATACATCATTAAAAAAACCCCGGAAATCAAATAGATAAGATGTTTGGAAAGTACCAGCAAATGTTTTAAATTGCAAAGAACTTTCTTACCTTAGTATGTTTTTCTGTGTCTGATAAAAGTGCTTATCTTGAAAGAAAACAAAGAATATTGCATCTCTTTACGAGCGTCACAAATGCAACTGTCACGTCGAACAATACCGCATCACAAAGGCAACCATTCACGTCGATTGCGTCATTTTCCCTGGTTAAATGAAGAGATTAATTTTATTGCAAGATGTTTTAGGGTCTGTGCTCGCACCAAGCAGTAGCACAGTTCAACATAATATTTTTGAATTGTTAACATGCATGTGTATTTCTTATGGAAATACTCTATCAAAATGCATTTTTAATTAATAGATATATCATGCAAGAGATATTGAATTCTCCAAATACCGCCATTGGGTTCTGCATCTGGATTTAGCAACGTCATTATCTTTTCAAAGATTTGCTTCCTCTACATCTGCTTGACCTGTAGGAAATGGTCCCCAAACAATGTGGCAACATCTAACTGACAAAAAGTTGAAGATTAACGAACAGTGTCCAATTCTCATAAAGATCAAACGGAATGCAAGATTGATAGGGATCAGTTTCATTCTAAAAATATTTTCTAAACTCACGACTGATTTTACACACAAATACTGAGTTGATATTAAAGCAATGTTCTGGGTTCCATTGACATAATCTTTTGTAGTTTAGTGCCAATCTAGTTCAACAGTCTTTGGAATCCAATGGGCACGAATTGATGCTCTTTTTAACTTAGTTTTTATATTCTGAGGGCAAATTATTCAAAAGCTGTCTATGAGAAAAAAATCTCCTAGCGTTGACTTTAATTCGACGATTTGCATATATTAGGAATGTTTGCGTGAGTTTTAAATTTCGCTATAATCGCGATTATGCTCAACGATCGCGAAAATAAACCATCGCAATGCTACTCTGGCTAAAGTATTTGAGTTATGAGTTCAGTTATTCGAAGGGATTTGAATCCGCGAAATTTAAACCATCATGAATAACATATAAGAAAAAAAAATCGCGAATTTTAGTTCTGCAAAATTAAGCTTTACAGTATACGCTACATTTCGTCTATTCATGATAATGATAGCCAGTCATATTGTCGATTCGATAAATCCCAGTCCAACAAGAAATGAAGGACGAATTAAAGTCATCCATATCTGCAACGTAACATTGGAGTAATGTAAAGGCAAGATAACGAACAGTGATCAATCACGGCAAAACTACCAACTCAACTTTATGGACAAACGGGACGATTTCAGCTCTCTCCCATATACAGTGGTTGGCCAATGAATTTGAGTTCGCAAATGGCGTCGTCTTCGATTGTAAAACAAAATGCACTCTCTCAATAAAAATGTATGTTGGAATTCAAAATCATAAAACATTACCTTTTTTGGTTATATTTTGTTAGTTTGCCTCTGCACGTATGCACTTTCGAATTTCATGGATCTGCGTTAGCTTAGTATGTAATGGAAGGCAGAGCAGTCCATTTTCTTGTAAACGCGCTTCAAAAACCATCGGCATTTTTGATTGCACATATACGTCGTGTACCGCGGTTTTGTAGACATGTTCGATAATATTTAGATTATGGACGTTGGGCAGACCACGGTAATGTATTTATTGCACTTCAGTTTTCCATTCATTGACTTCTTACTGGACAATTGGCAAGGAGCATTGTCCTCCTGAAAATTCCAGGGTTTATTTTGGGAAAGTGCTGGGCTACAACAGGCCATAGCTTTTCATCAGAATGGAATGTATTCTGTTGGTGTTGATATGCCAATCTACTGGCAAAAACATTCGTTGTTATTCATAGGTTACATGTGAATGGGGAGGAAGTGTCCGATTTTTTTAATTCTACAGATTTGAAGTTTTCCATGAGTGCCGCCTAAAATTCGATAGGGGTGCTTTTCACATGGCTTAGTTCGATTACCAACCATAGTAGATATCTAGTAAACTTCCGAAACATCAATTGCGGCATGTGTGGCCTGCTTGGACCTTCAGTGCGCATGGCTGGTTACTAAAGTCAACAGTTTGTAAAGGTAGGTAGCTGTGTGGCTACAGTCCTGAAACGTTCTACTTACCACACGCACGGTTGACCGCAGCGCAAACGCACGGTGACCGTACGGTGACCGCATATTTTGGTGACCGCTTGACCGGTGACCGCACGGCTAACCAGGCGACCGGACCGCAATGTGGAACGGGACCGACCGCTTGACCCGCACGTGACCGACCGCTGGACCGCAGCTGAACGCAATAGAATTAAATCATTCGGAATTTTCGGAATCTTGTTGTCCACTTGGTTAGATATATTCATCATTAGCTAAAAAAAATAAATAAATAATATATTGTATCCCAAACATAATAAATATAGGTAAGAAAAAAACATATATTTTCAATCAATGGATAAAGATGATAAAACAAACCAACATGATACTATATGTCTGTAACTGAAAATTATTGCAGGCTAGTAAGCATTACTTACATGTGGTTTCTTAAAGTATGCTACAATGATATAAACCGTACAGTATTTCTATGGAGATTATTTTTTTTTCTAATGCACAGTATGTGCAAAAAGAGAAAAAAAAAAAAAAAACCATATATTTTTTTATTAGCACGTGTAACGACATCCATGGATTACGGCGTTACATGCATGGCTTCAAAATTTTAGGCACAGGGATAACATATTACCTGCAATTAACCAAACACCCCTAAAAATCTATGCATTAAACAAACCGGGACGGTTTTGTACCCCTTGTCAACCACCAGTATTTATAAGCAATGTGTACGACATCCAGGATTACGAGTGTACGATGTATGGCTTCAGGATTTACGAGCACAAGGAATACATATATACCTGCAATTAACAAACACCCTAAAAGATGCATTAAACAAACACGGGCAGCATCTGTAAAATTAATGTACATGTAGCTAGCGCTTTCTCTGTGTTGGAGTTCCCGATGTCAATGCAAAGAAAAAAAAGTCTGATTGCTGGACCGCACGGTGACCGACCGCTGACCCGCACGGTTGACCGGACCGGCTGAACTGCACGGTAACTGTGCTGACCTGGGAACGGTAACCGCACGATGACCGCAAAACTGGACCGGGACCGCCACGAGACCCGCACGGGACGCACGGAAAAATTGGTAAAGTAGACCGTTTCAGGGACTGTAACCAGACATGCGCAGTGACCCCTCTTTCCGTTTTGCACAAAGGACATTTTCGATCACCGTTACTATGTTC